>JZKD02S1878491.1:15603-28589 GCA_000966675.3 Picea glauca
TCTGGTGATCTCCATCAAAAGTAGGAGGTTTGATCTTATTCATTTCACCCTTCAGTTCATCCACTTCAGATTTCTTATGCTTTCTGGTAGGACATAGACTTGAACTGTTGTGTGGACTCTTTTTGGAATGCCTTTGGGAGTGATGTTGATGTTTGTTACCACATCTTTCTCTTCTTTCCTCATCAAGGGACATGTGGCTCCCTGATTTGCTGGATCCACTTTCCTTATCCAACTTATTTTGAATTATTTCCAGGCTCTGCATTAACTTCCTATTGAAGTCTTCCTATTGCTCCTTGGCTCTCTTAAGCCTTTTGTTATCTTCCTGGTGAATTTGAACATCTTTTTGCAAATTTTTAATGATTTTCATCATGCCCACGTCTTTATTTATTTCTTTTCCATGCCCAATGGAGTTCGTTCCTTCAACTCCCAAATGGAAATCCAATCCTCTAACTTCATTCTCCTGACTTTAAGTGTCATTTTCCTTCTCCATTTCTCTGCACTATGTGACAATTCTGTTCGGTTCTGACAATTTCTAACTCTGCAAAATGTGCAGTCAACCGAATTTTGCCAGGATATCAATCTTTAATAATTTTCCATAATAACATAAACCAATTTGATTCAACAAAAAATTATCAAAATCCATTTTCTATGGGTCTTGGTCAATCAAGTATCCCCATGGCTCTATCTCCAAGCCCTGTTTTGTTCTCCAATTCACTTTCGGTTACTAGCCCCTTTTTCTCAACCCCCAATTTATGTGACCACAGAATGTGGCCAAGCGCTAGGTTGATAGGCGCTTATTCAAAACTTCAGGCCTTCAACTTCGAAACTTTGGAGCTCTAAATATTCATGCAAATCCAGCTAACAATTCTCGGAGCGCCAATTGCGAACTTACAAAGGACGGTGGATCAACAGTCCACGACTTCTCGACATCCAATGACGAAGATTTGCTATGGAACTTCGGCTTTGGGAGTTTTCGAAGAACTGTTTCGTAGATCCGCCAGAGTGTCGGATCGACGAATTCACAAAAAACACATCAACGGTCCACCCCCTTTTGATAACCAATGACCATGATCAACTTTGGGACTCCGGCTTCAAGAGTTTATGAACTGTCCATACTCTCCATTCTTCCAGAGTGTCAAGTCTCTGGACTACCGCATCTGCCTCCACATACCATCTATCGGTCGATGGTCAATATTAACTCCAGCCTCTGAGAGTTCCTGACCCAAGCAACTGCAACACAATTTCCTCTAGAGTACCAAATCTATGGACCTTGGGATCTTACGCCATGCGTCCTTTGTGATCAACGTTTGAGATATACTTCAACGTTCGGGAGCTCTCGACTCTATAAAAAACATAACAAAATTCCTCTGGAGTGTCCAATCTCCAGACAACAAAATCTATTGCCATGTGTCCTTCGTGATCAATGGTCGAGATATACTCCAGCCTTCGAGCCTTTGGGAGTCTTCATAGTTGAACACAATTCCTCTAGAGTGCCGAGTCTTCGTACTGCAGGATCTAGCGCCATGCGTCCCTTGCTGTCAAGTTAATGTGGGTTCGACTTCATTAAATTCTTCACTAGCTTTAAATTCTTTGTGTAACATCAAATCCCCACTAACCATGCTCGATTGGAGTGCCAAGTGGCAGAATACTAGAAGCGGACACATGGCCCAATCAAGCGGTTGAAATGTGTCACATTCCAATTGGCATAAACATTCTTTGACAGGTTCTTAAATCACTGACACATGGCACACATCCAATGTTTCCATGTCATTTCAAGTGACGTCAACAATGTTGAAATAATGTATCTGCAAAGAGTATTCTAATTATTATTGATGTATTATTCATTAGAGAAATCCCCTTTTGCGGATTGATCATGTCGGGTATTGTAATTGATCAAATCCCCTTTTGCAGATTGGTCAACCCCTAATTATAATGGGCTAAATGAAAAGTGAGCCCCAGAATATATTAAAGTGGTTATAACCACCCAGAATGAGAAGTCATCCCAGCCAGTGAAAAGACACCCCAGTTCACACGTGCCAGATTGTATAAATAAGAGAGGCTAGCACCTCATTTGTTCACTCACTCACTTGATGATCAGAGCGCAAGTATGGAGTTGCAGTTGGAGAATAAGAAAGAGAGAGGTGCATTCTTGGGAGAGGACTTTATGTATTTGTTTGAGTTATCTCTTGGAATTGTATTGGCTATCTATATTAAGGAAGTTTTTGTTGGGTTTTCTCCCCCATGAGGGTTTCCTAGGATAAATGATGTGTCTCTTGTGATTGTGTATTTCTCAATGATCCTATTTATGCTATGGTTATATAATGAATAAAATAAACCTAATAATAGCTTAAGCCTTAACATGGTATCAGAGCTAAGCTGAAGAGAGCATCTTTCACAAGAGAAAGAGAAAAACGTCACTATTGTCGTACATGCAAATTAGGGATTTTTATTGAAGAAGAGTTTTAGTCTCAACACCATCTAGGAAAGCGCACCCTAACCCAAGGAATTCTTTGGCACCTTCAGCGCACCTTTTCAATGGGTAGATCTCCCAGAAAGTGAAACCCTAGTTTTCACTGGTACCAGAAAACCAGAAGTACCAAAAAACCAGAAGCACCAGTCCAGAAATCCGCTGGTCAAGTTTGAGGGGGTAAAAATTGGATTTTCATAAATCTGATTGCACCAACTTACTCGCCTCAACTCAGCCCATCTATCCTCTAGATCAGAATTTCAAAATTTGAAGTTTGAAAAAATAGGGGTTCCTCACAAAACCCTAAGTTGCAATTTCAATTGCAGTCTCATAACTATTCGCAGTATCAATTGCAGATGCAATACTAGTTAAAGTATCAGTGATAGTGCCAGTTGCAGTCACCCTTGAAGTTTTTAAGATTTGGTGATTATTGTCACTGCTACTAGATGGTGCCACTACTTGAAAATGCTATCAGAGGTATGTACTCACATATGTTTAATTTGTTAAGCGTTAAACGGTATTTGCAAGAGAAAGGATCTCTTTCCATAGATCCAGAAGGATGTCAAGATCCAACACATTCAAAGGAATAATGCAACGCAGGTGTGATTATTTTGATGTGCATCTATTTGTTATGACATCATTTTGATCAGTGTTGCATGTTGTAGCTATGACCATCATTCTAACCTTTGGTCAAAATCTGAGTCAAGGTATTAGATGGATTAAAAAGTTGAGATCATAGAGTTTACCCTGTAACCCAACCTTTTGTCAAGATATCATATTGTCTTAGTACAGAAGAAAGGTTGAAGAAAGTACACTCATTCTTGAGGACAAGTCTCCAAGTTCCGGGTTTGATTAATTAAGTTGATAAGATTCAAAGTTGCACATGACAAGTTGATAACTACCCCTTTACAACTAAACATTATAGTTAAGATAACATTCTTTGAAAAGTATTATACTTGGTAGCATGTGAGCATATTGAGATAAATGCTTAATGTAATCATTTGCCTGATACAACTAACATCTCCTCTAGGATAAACCTATTGTATTAGTTCCAGGTTTCCATGGAGGAATGGTTGATCACAACACTATAAGAGTGTTGACCTCATTTCGTATTGTATTTCTTACTTTTGATCCTTAATTCAGACATGTCACAAGTGATAGCTTTAAAGGAGCTAATGTGATGATTATTCGTGCTATTGTTTTATCTACTACTATCAAAAGAGTATTATTCTTTCTTATTGACCTTGTTTCAGGTCACAGGTGATAACTTTGAGGAAGCTATAGTGAAGGTTGTTGAAGGCAACATATTATATGAGACATGAAGCAGACTATGTACATGACCATATACACTCATGTACCAAAGAAGATGAAGAAGAAGCTCTCTTTTTAGATTCAGAGTATCTCATATGAAAATTGATTGAAAGGAGCAGAAGGATCCAAAGATGACCGAACATTAGAATGAGAGGCATAACTCGTTTGAAGCCTGACTTTGTCTTTCACATCTAGACTTGGTATTCAACACCAAGTTACCTTGTAAGAGATGATGAATTCCTTATAGACTCAGAATAAATCGAGAATAAGTCTAATCTCATAAAGTATTGGATGAAGAGTCAACTTCCATGAATGGGAGACAGATGTCATGAGAAGACTAGATTGTAGCTTCAGAAACTTCTAGGAAATATGAAATCTCCTAGGAAGATTCCCTTGTTCAGTGACAAAGAAGGAATCCAATCAGAAAGACTAGGATATGGATTCTTCCGTGAGAAGAGAAGTCAGTATTGACTTACAATATTGATCTATACAGATCAAACATGTTGTAGATATACAAAGCCTGATGTATGTCTAGAGGATTCTCCTAGCAAAAGGGAGAAGACTATGACGAGACACTTATTGAAGAAATAGTTCCAAAATTTATGAAGACAACCAAAACAATCATGATTCATATATAGTATGAGATGCAAGGGGAGCAATCCCCATATTTAAAATTGAGTGGTAGTTGGTGTAGTACATTAGTTGGGTCATGAAGACATGACTACAATGAAATATAGAGTTTCCTCCATGAAAGAAGAAGAGTTATCTTCAATATCATTTATTGAGCCACCCTTAGTTTCAGATGAAGTTGTTTTCGTTATAGAAGAAGAGGAGTTACTCTCAAATTTTAGCAGCCACAGTGAGGATGAAGCAATAATTCTCAGCCGTAGAGCAGGTGCAGGTGCAGAGTCCCAGTTCCAGAAGGAACAGTTGTAGAGAGAGTAGAGGAAAAACTCCCAAACAGTGAGACAGATAAGTGCTTTGCAGAAAGCACATAGAGCGAGCACATGATTGTGCAGATTGAGTTGCAGCTGAGCAAGTGTACTAGATTGGTACAATGTAATGAGAAAAAAAATATTTGAAGATTGAAGATAGAAATACTCATGTCTGCCAGTTGAGGAAGGATCTGTACGTGTTGAAGCAAGCTCCTAGAGCTTGATATTGCAGAGGATAGACAATTTTCTGAAGAGCTTGGGCTTTACCAAGAAAAATTTGATTCTAACCTCTACTTCAAGGTTATGAATGATGAGCCGGTGATATTTTTGTTGTATGTGGATGACATATTCTTAACTGGAGAAGAAAAACTCATCACCGAATGTAAGAAGAATCTCACTTCATAATTTGAGATGAAAGACCTTGGCCTAATGTGTTATTTCTTAGGTCTTGAGGTATGGAAGAGCCTAGAGAGAATCTTCCTTAACCAAGGGAAGTATGTAGTTGAAATCCTGTAGAGATTTGATATGTTGGAGTGCAAGTCCATGAATACACCCATGGAAATGAAGCTCAAGCTTCTGGTCGACACTTCATCAGAATTGATTGTTTCCATGTTGTATAGACAAATCATTGGATCGTTGATGTATCTGATGAACACCAGACCATATATCTATTTTGCTATGAACACTTTGAGTCAGTTTCTGGCAAAACCCAGACATGTTCACCTAGTTGTTGCAAAACATGTGATGAGGTACCTTAAGGGTACATTAGATTATGGTCTTAGTTATGATGGAGATCATAATTTCACACTGAGTGGGTACAGTGATTCAGATTGGGATGGAAGTGTCTCTGACAGGAAGAGCACTTCAGGATGTTGTTTCAGTTTTGGATCAGCCATGATCTCATGGCAGAGTAAGAAGCAATCAAACATTTCTCTTAGTACAACGGAAGAAAAATACATTGTTGTGTGTTCTGCCAGTTTTGAAGCCATATGGCTTCGTAAGTTGTTGACTGGTCTATTCAACCTAGAGATGGAAGAAACCACGATCGTATGTGATAACCAGAGCTGCATAAAGATGACAAATAATCATGTATCTCATGACAAGTCGAAACACATAGAGATATGATACCATTACATCTGTGACATGGTGCAGAGAGGAGACATAAAGCTCCAATATGTTAGCACAGATGAACAGGTTGCCAATGTGTTGACCAAACCTCTATCCCATGTAAAGTTTGAGCACTTTCAAGATAAGCTCGGTATAGTTCGAAAGGACTTCCCTCGATAGGGGGAGTAGTGTTGTGTTGATATGCCAGCCTAGTGCTATGATTCCAGCTTAATTGTTGTGTCGAGATGTCAGTCGAGTAATGTGCTTCCAGCTTAATTGTTTTGTTGAGATGCCAACTTAATTGTTGTGTTGATATTCCAACTTAATTGTTGATGCCATCTTAATTGTTGTGTTGAGATTCTAGCTTAATTGTTGTGTCGAGATTCCAGCTTAATTGTTGTGTTGTGATTCCAGCTTAATTGTTGATACTAGCTTAATTGTTGTCTTGAGATTCCAGCTTAATTGTTGTGTTGAGATTCCATCTTAATGAATGTTTTGTGATTCAATATTGATTGTTGTGATGCTGTGCCAGCTTAATTGTTGTGATGCTAGCCTCATTCTGATGACATGCCAGCCTCATGTTGTGATGATGTGACAACCTCATGCTGTGATGATGTGTTTCCATCTTCGTGTTGTGATGCTAGCCTCGTGCTGAAGACTCTCAGCCTAGTGTTGATGTTGATGATGCTCCAACCTTTGTGTTGTGATGTTGTTGTTGATGATGCTCCAACCTTTGTGCTATGATATTGTTGTTTTTGATGTTGTATTAGCCTTGTGTTGTTATTGATGATGATGATGTATTAGTGTTATACTAATCCATGTTGATGCAGTTTATGATGATGATGCCAATTCATCTTCTTGTTGAAGTTGATGATGATGATTCCACTTCATCTTCTTGTTGAAGATGATGATGATGATGCCACTTTAGCTTCTTGTTGAAGTTGATGATGATGATGCCACTTCAGCTTCTTTCTTAAGATGATGATGATGATGCCACTTCATCTCCTTGTTGAAGATGATTATGATGATGATGATGATGTCATTTAATCTTTCATGCCGAAGATGATGATGTTACTTTAGCCTCACGATGAAGATGATGATAATATTACCTTAGCCTCATGCCGATGAGGATGATGATGCCATTCCATCTCTCTGATGTGAATGATGATATTGACGATGATAAAAACTTTCGATGATTTATAGATATGCTAGACAATGTTCCAAGATGTTGTTGTTGATGATGCCCTCTCTCTCGCCTGATGCTATTGTAGAATACCCTTCTTGTTAAGGGGGAGTGTTGAAATAATGTAACTACAAAGAGTATTCTAATTATTATTGATGTATTATTCATTAGATCAATCCCCTTCTGCAGATTGATCATGTCGAGTATTGTAATTGACCAAATCCCCTTTTGCATATTGGTCAACCCCTAATTGTAATGGGCTAAATGAAAAGTTGGCCCCAGAATATATTAAAGTGGTTATAACCACCCAGAATGAGAATTCAGCCCAGCCAGTGAAAAGACACCCCAGTTCACATGTGCCAGATTGTATAAATAAGAGAGGCTAGTGCTTCATTTGTTCACTCACTCACTTGATGATCAGAGCACAAGTCTGGAGTTGCAATTGGAGAAGAAGAGAGAGAGAGAGAGAGAGAGGCTCATTCTTGGGAGAGGATTTTCTATATTTGTTTGAGTTATCTCTTGGCATTGTATTGGCTATCTATATTAAGGAAGCTTTTGTTGAGTTTTCTCGCCCATGAGGGTTTCCCAGGATAAATGATGCGTCTCTTGTGATTATGTATTTCTAAGTGATCATATTTATGCTATGGTTATCTAATGAAATAAAATAAACCTAATAATATCTTAAACCTTCACATAATCTATGTCACTTCGGGACTTCGGGCTTCAGAGATTTAGAATATTTTACACTTGCATTCCTCAAATCTCCCAAACTCCAAACTCCTGAACTTATTTACCTTCTGGGGTCCACGTAGTACATCTATTAACAATTAAGGTGGTGGCATGTGGCATGGATAGGAAAGGTCCACATCACCACAAGTGACGTCGTCATGCCACGCTACTTCGGCTCTTCGACTTCGAGGCTTTGGGAGATTCCACACTAGCACACTCAAATTCTCCCGAACTTCGAAAAAGTTGATCTTCTGACATGCATGTCCTTTAATGAATGGTTTGGATGAAATCCGGCCTTTAGGACTTCGATAGTTTTTGACTTAGCACACTTTGTTTCTCCTGAATGTCGAATTCATGAACAAGCCAATCTGTCGTCACGTGTCTCTTTTGATGGATGGTCCGAATTAATTTTGGACTTTAGGATTTCGGGAGTTTTCACTCTATCACACCTTATTACTCCCGAATGTCGAATTTCCGAACTGTTGTGAGATCTACAACTCACAATCATTCGTGCAAAGATCTGTTGACTGAGATCTACTTTCCACCATTGCACCTAACCTTCTTCTCTTGGCTTGATCTAATGGTTATGATCTGTCTTCGGCCAAAACCAACGGTCAAGCACTTATCCCCAGATCTACAGTGTAGATCCACTCTGGGACTTTGGATCTTCGAGCTTCAACCCCCTTTTCTCTATAACACATAAAATTCGTCGAAGTCACGAAGTCTGAAGGACTTGGAGGTTAACTCTCATGCACCTTTTTCCATATCTAACGGCTGGAAAAAGTTGCCCCTTCCTCTACGTAGATCTTACGCCCCAAATTCAAACCTTGCGGCCCAACACAATGGTTGTTCTGACTTCTTTATTTGTTTCCATTCCTTAAACTGTTATACCTCCTGAGCTTCATAACATGGCCAAGGTATTCTCTTGGCACTCAGGGATGCTCTTAACTCATATTTTGTCCGTTTTGACAATATCTTTGTTTGAACCCCTGTTCCAATTTCCACTTATCCGGCCCAATTCAGGATCAGTGCTAAAACCTTAGCTCTGATACCATTTTGTAACGTCCCTCGACCACCAACAGGATGAAAACACACTACCTCAGACATACACTGTCTCTGAGGCTGATACCCAAGTGACGTACCCAGCCAGTCAGGCCGACATCACCACTTGGAAACTTCCTTATTCTAATATTCATATATATGTATCTATCTAATACAATTTAAACAAACATAAACACTCTGCTCATACACCTACTCATTCTAAATAAACATTAACACGTACATGCAATTCTAATAACTTTATAACATGTATAATAGATACACAACATACAATGAACAAAGAATTGGTACTTATCTTTTGATTGAGAAGACCATCGACTGCGTGCAAAAATTCCATGAACCTCCCAACCTTAGACCACACTGCTCATCACTCTAAGCAGTGGTCACCCTCGAGTTGGGACTAAACTCCATCGAACGAAGGATTCCTAGCCTAGGCAAGGTCGACAGGATAGTCACACAGTTCAATAGGAAATATTTCCTCCCAGGAGCCACTTACACCCACCGCTCACATACTCTCATTCCCCACATGCTTGTCCCACCTCAGAAGTATACGCCTTCACTGTCACACAATCCATCAGCTGCTCCACCTCCCTTTCGGGGCTTTAGCAACAAGTCAAACATGAATTCTCAAAGCTTTGTAGCTGCTACTGGGCTCCCTCTAGGAGAACTCACTTCCTCAACACACTCTCTCACCTGAAGAGAGTTGCTCACAACCCTGACAACCTGCTTCTTCTATCCACGGGCTTGACAACCCGCTTCTTACACTACTACATATGGGTAGATTATTCCACGAAATTTTTCCACGTTTTCATTATTTTCATCTTTTTTTTAAATAGGGCCAGATTTTCATCGATATTGCCACGAAAGGTCATTCCAATATCTACGAATAGGTTATTTTAACTTGGTCGGGATTTTCGTTGCTATTGCCACGAAAGTTCATCGCTATTGCCACGAACTTTCATGGCAATAGCGACGAAAATTTTGCCTATCTCATTGGTCGGTGTTAACGGCTAGTTGACTATTTGATCTATATATATACCTGACTTTAAGAGACTTTGTGACACAATTGCTATAGTTGGGACACTGTTCTTGGCTTTTGTTTGAGCTGTTTATTTTTTCTGTCACCCATCGATTTAACAAATCCAATTCTCGATCTACATAGCTCGAATTTTCAACTTGCAAGGTTAGTATGTTTTTTTTTATTGATGTACTCATTTAACTTGTAAATTTTTGTTCAAATGTCCAAATTTCATGTAGCTTGTATTTTCCTTGATAATATATTATATGTGCAGTACCATATTTCATGTCTTTGGTTTTTGGACCTAGTTAGTATATTCTATGGAAAAGGGTATGTGGATTCCATAATATTCTAGTTTTATGGAATCCACATACCCTTTTCCCTTCAATTGTAGCTACAATGTCTCTCTCTTTTCATTGATAAAGATATGGAAGTGCTCTTGAAACTCAACCCTGACTGGTGAAATGATAGTAATTGATTGTCATTTTCTTCTCTCTTTTATTTTTAAGAACTAACAAAAAAACACCAACAAAGCTTGATTGAAGCTCTGATACCACTTGTTACATCCCTAGTACCCAAATGGGATCACACTTACATAAATTGAAAATAATATAACAGTGAAAATAATGGTTGGGATACTTGCACACCTAATGGTTGGATAACACTTACTAATTCAATTAAATGAAGAAAGAAATCTCCATGAATAAAATCTTGAAGTTGATTGTTATATTGATAAATGATAAGTTATGGTATATATTAGATAGGGAGAAAACTCATGTTTATAACAATCACCCGCTACATCTGTCCAGGGTGACTGTGGAAAGGCACTTGTTGTGCCTCACCAGGTAAATGTTAAATACAGTAACAACTTAGGACTACAACAACTAAATTTCTTAAATTTGTTATTTTTTTTTGATATTACTGCAATATTTCATGTTTTTAATGTTACATGTGAATTTCATAACTTTTGTTGATTGATTTATTGTGTCAACATTTGTCCAGGGTGACCATGTCCAAAAATCACCCGCTACATCTGTCCAGGGTGACCGTGGAAAGGCACCCATTGTGCCTCACCAGGTAAATGTTAAATACAGTAACAACTTATGACTACAATGACTAAATTTCTCAAATGTTAAAGTTCATCTCATTAATATTATTCATCAATGTATTGTGGCATGATCAACGTGGGAAGGCTCCCATTGAGGATATTGATGAGGATGAAATATTTTATTCGACTGATCCAATGACAGCTGTTACGAAGGCCTTGAAGAAGGCTAACATATAATATCTAGCTTTTCTTAGCAAAAGACCCCTAACACAGGATGACATGGCAAGAATTGTAGAGCTACAAAATACAATAACTAATTTTGGGGTAAGTGGCATCTTCACATATTTTTATCAGCTATGACAATTTCATATCCGTTATTTTGTTTTATATTTTGTATATGATCTGATAAAGTAAATTTTTCCGTTTGTAGGAGTTTTTAAACCCCGTGTGTGGGGAACCTGTCGATCCTGCAATTTCTATAGGTAGCAGTGATGGTCCAATGCAAAAAAAATGTCGACATAGAAAAGTGCAAGTGATGATTTTTTAGCCTTTTGAGGTTCCCTTCGAATCCATTGATGAGAAAAATGATTTTGACCAACATGACACGCCAAAGCATGATGATTCAGAGCCTGGGACTCCACATGACTCCGGAGAGGAACGTATTGTAGATGGAGAGGATATTATTCTGCATGGACCAGAACGAATTAAAAGCACTGGATCACTAGATGTCACCTTTCTGGTGGATGACACATGTGTTCCGATCAAGATTTAGAAGATTGCAAATAATTGTTAATTAATTGATTCATTTTTTTTCATGAAATTGAAATGGACATTTGTTGAGATTATTATAAATTAATGGATAACACGTTTCTGCAGGAAAAAATGTTTTCTATAGAAACTTAAATGAAAAAGCATTGGATTTGTTTGGCCCCACCATTCGCACACAGTGGAATGGCCAAGATAGCAAAAAGAAAGATGATTTAATAGACCACATGGTAAACTTGTTCGACAACACTTTCAACAAGAAAGTGGTTACAAAGTTAGCCGACGAGAATTTAAAATATACCAGGGCCCAGTATAGGGAGAAATTCCAATTAGACCTCAAGCACGAGCACCCTCCCATGGTTCCAGAGAAAGAGTGGAAGGCACTAATAGAGGATGCAAAGGAGAACTTGTTTAAAAAACAGGGAAGACATCCACGAGCTGGTCAAACAAGGTATAACACATGTCATATTATCAGTGAAATATGATCATTTATGTTTTTCTTTCCTGTTTTAACTAACAATTCTGATATCTAATTTTTTTTTTAAATTCCATATGTAGGCTACCAGACACCTCCAAAGCAACCAAGTCCAGAGTGGAAAAATGCGACCAACATAAACTAGGCCAGGGTGGCTATGGAAAACTAAAAGCCCGAATAGTAAGATTTAAATGATTAACTGTGGTTAATATTTATTTAACAGTAGCGAAAAAATATATGTTTTTGTTATTGGTATTTTTAATGATGTTATGCATTGCAGTTAAATATGTTCGACATTGTTGCCACTGAGGAGGACCTAAAGCTTGGTTACAAGCATGGTTTTAAAAGTGTGATTGAATATAGAAAAAGCTTGGGCCAGACTCTTATCTCCCCAACCATGCAGGTAAATCAAATGAATAAGGAAACCACAGTAGTATGCTTGTAAAGTCTATTCATATTTTATTATATCACCCTTAACTAAGTATTTATGTTTGTTTTCAAGCAACAGTGCTACCGCAGTAGTGAATCTAGTGGTATTCAACAAACACCACGTCATATAGGGGTGCACATGTCCAATGATAGTGTAGAACAAAGTTCCCATTCCGGTATGTATGCTTCAAAATTAGAAATATTTATTGTGATTGTAGATATTTATTTCCCGGCTTATACTTATATATTATCTTCTCAAAATTGAAGAGATATTTATCTCAGAAGGGTGAACTGTGAGAGGAACCAAGTGGACAAGAAATTAACACACCAAAGTCACATCTACATAGACAGGTAAAGAGCAATAGTGTAATGTTAATCAAAATAATGAATTAGTTATTTCAATTATATTTCAACATATCGATATGATCATTTTCATTGTTGCAATTCACGACCCTGAACA
>JZKD02S1878491.1:61533-71918 GCA_000966675.3 Picea glauca
TACATTGAATGACCACATTCACATATATTAAATGACTTCCACTAATAACACATAACTACATTCCCATTGGGTACCTCCCTAGGTACCCCATATTACCTCCCTAGGTATACCACAATTTTGCAGGGGAGAGACTTGGAAGAGAGACATACTGAGGAACACTATGGAGGATCAAAATACTTTGAATCCATATTATTATTCAGAATATGATAATTTGAAGGGTGTGGTGATTCACTCTAAACCATTTTCAGAAAGTTTTTTTAATATTAATAAGTTATTACACATTTTCATTATTTTGCCAAAATTTACAGGAGACATATTTCAAAGAGACATACCGGAAAGCATTGTGGAGCAGAGGAATACTTTGGAACAACAAAAATATTCAGAAAATCAGGATTTGAAGGATATGGTGATTCACTCAAAACCCTATATTCAGAGAAAAAAAATCATACTAACCTTAAACCCTTGTTTTTTTTTCTTATGTGAATGAAAAATTTCACCCTAGGGTTTAACTCTCTCTATTGCTTCAGAATTAGGGATTTTTGTTTTATGTATTTTAGATCTAATGGGTTTGTTTTTCTATATATAAGTGTTTGACATGTGATGCAAAAGGACCACTTATTGCATCAGATCCCAAACACATTCAACCCTCTTCCTTTTTAATTTCTTTTTTTTTAAATGGTTTCCAATTTTTTGGTGTGCCATTTCGACAGAAACGCACTAGTGCGTTTATGTATAAGGAACGCACCTATAAAGACAATTTTTATTTTTATTTTTTTTTAAATATGGTGCAAAAAAAGAAATTGTCGATGTTTTCATCTAAAATATGACCGATGTTCTCATTTAAACAACACAAAAAATGTTGTCACATAATTTTTTTAATTTTTCTTCTCATCGATGTGTAATGTTTCTATTGTTTTTTTTTTTTATGAATGTTTAATTTTTTTGCTATGTTTTTGTTTTCTATTGTAATCGGTGTGATGTCTTCTATATATATAACATTGTTGCAATTCAAAATATTTTGAAAAATAATCTAAATTGTTCGGTGCGTGTTTTTGTATGGAAAGCCCGATGCGTTTTATGTAATAAACACACCGGTGTTTTGTATATAAAAAGTGCACCGGTTACAACATTTTTTTTTTTATTCGCTGAAAAATTATGTGATTTATTTATAAAATATATTTAATAATTTTTGTATTGAATGGTACAAGTTGTATATTGATAAAAATATGAGTGAGAAGAGTTCAAATAAGAAAATGTATATTCGACACAATTATGAGACATATGGAAAAACAAAAAAGACAAGTTCTCTGTAAATTCTATACAAAATTAATATGGTTGAACTATATGTAAGTTTAACTAATATGTATTAGTTTGTGTGTGTCATGTAGGGCCACAAAACGATGAAGCTCGATAAGATTATTTTTTATCTAAGTGAAGAAGAGCGTAAAAGCTTGATGGGAAAATTGTAGAGGGATGAATTAGATGAATGAAAAAGTAGTATTCAATATGATTTATTTTTTTTATGAATTTTCATTAATAGTATACATAGGAATATTAGATGTCATGTTTCAAACAATCTATTAATTCACATATGTTTAATGTTTTACAGGAACCAACAATGAGGGAACAAAATGTTATCATAACCAAAAAAATTAATTAATATAGAATATGTAAATGGTGATGAATTGGTCCTTAGCTCATCTGGAGTGGTGTTGGAGATTAATCAAAAGGGGGAAATTTTTTACAGAACTATGAGGAATATAGTGGAACGAACGTATAGATGTACTTTCCAATTACAATATGGAATTCAATCTAATGATTCCAAGAACCAAGTTATATTTAAACTACATAAAGCATTTCCAAAGCAATGTTCAGTGAGACCTGTCAGACTTGCAATAACAAAGACATACAACAACAAAAAAGAATAATTCAAAAAGTAATAATTCAATTTTGTGATATTTAGTTTTCATATATCAATATAAAAATACTTTATTGTCATGTTATTTTTTCAAGAAAATTATGAAAATCCCAGAGGACGAACGAGTTGATATCCGAAATATGCTAGTAGGAATGTCCAAAAAAGTTTACAACAAGATGGTCAAGGAATTGGACATAATTGCATCGTAGGAGGAGCTATCTCAACAGCAATGTGATTCAAATGTATGTAATCATTAAAATTTTATATTAGATACAAATAAGTAATTATACATTAAATATCAATTTTCAAATATTCTCTTACAGAAAAGAAAAGAAAATGGAACTCATTCTGCACATAAACTGGATGACAAGGAAGAAAATGGTTGATAGTAAAGTTTGTGAGTAATTATTATTTCCTTATAACAACTTAAGTTATATATATATATAGTTGTTTCACAACAACCATCCTTGAATGTCATCAAACAGGTGCTAGGTTGATAGTAAAGTTTGTGAGTAATTGTTATTTCCTTATAACAACTTAATATATATATATATATATATATATATATATATATATATATATATATATTAAGTTGTTTCACAACAACCATCCTTGAATGTCTTCAAATAGGTGCTAACATACAAAGAAGAGCCATCCGAAAAATTGACTGGCATTGGGTTAATTAAGGGTTGCCAGTATATGTTGGCATATCAAAAATTAATTGTTGAATTTGTAAGTATAATCTATGTTGTTTTACTTCTATCATTTTATAATTAATGAAACAAAAATAATACTTTATATTAAATCTATGATTTATTATGGGGCATAAAACTTGTAGGAAACAAAGTATGGAATTGATCCGACAAAATATTATGTTGAAACAAGGCATGTGTTGGCATAGGGGAAGACCTGGGTTCAACGCTTCAACAAAAGACCAACAAAACCCTAACTACCAACCCTTTTGGCAACACCTGCGAAGTAGATGAAGTCTCACCCGAGGTAGAGACAGGGGGGTTGCAGGACTCAAGTGTCTACAACCTAGCTGGGACATAGATATGTGATCACAATACTTAACAAAGAACTTAACAGTTATCAATCATTAGTCTTTAACCCTTATTCACATTGTAGGTTAAAACCCTAATTACAAAACAATGCAGTATTCAACAAGATCTCATACATCCAAGTACTTAGAACATAGAAATAGATCAGATCTAGAATTCATTCATGATATTAAGCACTAATCTACCACGTCAGATGCATCTAACATAGATAAATATTACATCACTAAGCATAAATCCATCAATCACACAGAGCAATCGCAACATAAGATATATGTGGTTCACCCCCTGCGTGGGGCTACGTCCACCAACTCTTCGTCTTCTTTATTATCGCCTTTCAACCTTCTTACATGCAAAGAGCCACAGTTCCAACTCTGCATGGGATAGGAGATCTGTGCTCACCTCGCCAGATCCTCCTTCCCCGAGTAGATCTAGGCACAAAGCCTTCTTACAATCAATTTCACTTAGCTCTACAAGTTCTCAACACACAGTATGCACAAAGCCTTCACAACTATTCACACTTAGCACACTTGCTTACTAGGTCTAGTAACTACTTCTTACATCTCCTAGATATTTGTTTATACATTACAAAAGGGGTATAAGCATGGGTAAAACTCATGGGCCGTCATCCCATACCCATTACATAAACCCTAAACCCAAAAATCCCGCAAAAGGGGGTCCGAGATCTCGCGATCTCTACTTCACCTGACGCTTCATCTTCAACCAAACTGTCTAAGTCCCAAAAATGGTCAAACATGACCAAGGTTCTCCAAAACTTGGTCAAGGACCAACAGGTCCCCAACACTCACATGTGACTCGTCCCGAGTCACTCTGATTTGGGAAACTCTGCTTCGGAGGCCTTGAGCTTGGCTTGAGCTGCCTCGACCTGTTGTTTCGCCAGAGCCTCCTGCTCAACGAACTCCTAAATGACCTTATCGGTGACCAGTCCTTCCAACCGTTGTTCCACCATGGTGACCACTTGTTCCAGTTGTGCACCTTGTCCCTTAATCTCCTCAAAAAATTTTCAAGCTTCATCCTGCATTGGCTGGAGCCTCAGGGTCACTTCCATGACTTTACTCTGGATGGCATGGACCTGTTGTTGAACTACGTGTTTTTATTGTGACCTTTTCATCTTCCTGAATGCTGACAGTACCTTCAAATATTCTTACACTATCATTGCTTGTTGCTTTTCTTCATGGAGCTGTGACTCCAATGTCCTTAGTTATGGTTCCTCTGTAAGGCGCTCATAAGTCTACGCACTTCAATTGCTTAAATGTTTTCATTCTAATGCCAATGCCTTGATTCTTTCGACTGCGCTCCGGGAAATTTCTTCCCTCTGATCTCGCACTTCCTGTGGAGTGCTCGACACTGCTTGCAATTCCAGTTCTGCCACTCTTTCTTAGAGATTTTGAATGGATTCAACGAGCTTCCCCACCTAGCTCTCATTTGTTTCCTCTTCCATCTGTGCCAGGTCCGACACAGAGTGCAATGCTATAGTAACTGATTCTTTAATACTAATCTACTCCACGAGCAGTAGTTCTTTTTATTTATGGATCTGTGCTCTTTCCTCTGCAAACTTCGCCTGGAGGTTATCTTTTTCTTGTTGCGCAACCTGACGTTTCTCTAGGGATTCTTCTTTTGCTTGCTTCAATGCCTCTGTGGTCTATTCTTTTTCTTCCTTGACCTGACAAAGGAGATCCTCTGTTGAATCTACTAATCTGTGTAGTTGGGCAGGCTCATCTCCTACTTCTATTTCCCCTACTGACAATGATGCAATAGACACTGCACAACTCAAATAAAGAGCCTTTTGTACCCCTTTAAGCTCCACCTTGATTCTATCAAACATTGTCTCTTGTTTGGCTTCGCTTCGCTACAAAATGTCCTCTGAGGTATCTGATATGGTAGCGATGATGAGGTCAATGTCATCCACCATGAGCACAGTATGAAATGGAGGTTTATTGGATTTTGAATTCTTTCGTGGAAAAGGTTTCATCGAGGAACCCTTTCTTTCCTTGGATGCTTCAGTTTCTGGAAGGGGATCTTTAAACAATGTCACTTCGCCCTATTCCTGTTTTTATTCTTCCCCTTCGTCCTCTTCTTTGTCTACTTCATCACCTCCTCCTCCTTCAGGTGAATCAAGTGTAGTTTCTTTGATGCAATGTTTAGTTCCTGTACCTCTTCTTTCTTTTTCTTCCTGCTGTTGTTGGGTGCATCATATTCTTCTCGAGTGACTACAGGACTTCCAATGAGGTCGGGGTCAAAGAGTTGTGTCTGTTCAACTGGTACTAGGAATTCTGCAGGCCACTCCTTGGTGATTTCCTCCATATCTTCCTCGGTGTTTGTAATAGGACTGGAGCTCTTCCTTATGTTCGTCTCTGCACGCAATTATATATATGAAATGTCTGTCTGCGCGGAACTTCGTGAATGGCCTGAACCGATGCAGCGTATTCGATGTCATGCGAGGGAAGGATTCAATGACCCTTTTCAGCTGTAAGTAGTAGGTGTGGAACACCACATTTGACTGCCATTGCTTCCGCATGTCGCTCGAATACCATAGCATAGTGAAATTCGCGACCAGTGGTTCGGATGACTCGATTTCAGGGAAGGTCGCTCCTTCCGGCATCTCCCAAGTAATGAAGGCAATGAGAATCAACAACCAGCTGAAGTGAAACTCATAGCCCTGGTCTTGCACTTCACGGCTTTCTTGCTCCAACTAGTTGAAGAGGTAGCTCACCCAGTTCATTTGCATTCCTTCAACGCATTTTCCAGTGAGGTCGACGACGAACCCCATGACCTGCATTGGTTTGTTCTTCCTGACAAGCTTACCAATGATCAACTGGCAAGCTAGGTGCACTGCGCCATTATAGATGAAGGTTACCTTGTAGCCCCACTTCCCTTTCTCTACATCATTGTAGGTATCCTTTATTCGTTGCACTAGGGTGCAATCTGTAGCTTTCCCTAGGTAAAAATCCTAAGGGTCTGGTCCTTGCATGCTCAATCCAATGATTTGGTGGATCAACGTTGAATCTACTGTGATGAACCTATCCAGCCACAGGTAACCACCATGGTAGAATGATTGGAGGATTTTAACACACGGGTTAACCTCTTGATGTCTGTCGAAGTGTGGTATCTTCATCACGTTGAGGATGGTCGATCTTGCGATGTCCATGGTCCATGGCTAGGGGATTATCTTCGACTTCTTCCCCGTTGTCTTGGTCAAAGACTTGTGTGGTGCGAGAATTCCATAGTTCTTGCGATCTCCCAAGTTTATGTCACTAATATTAAGCATCAAAATCCTCTCCAACTGTGGTCCAACTGCGCATATCCCCTTCGAGAGGTATGCAGTGATCAGTGTATAGTCGAAGTCCCTCGGGACGCTATCATGACTAATCGTGTCAGCCAGAGGCAAGATATAGTTGGGCATGACTGAAGGGATGAGCTTCGTGTTTTCCAAGTCATTGTGATGCTTGCTTCTCTTCTCTGTCGTAGTTAAGGATGGTCCAGATCAACATTTAGTTGATGGGGATGCTTGCACTCCTCTCGTCGATGAGGCATGTACTTCTGCGGACATGACCTTCTCAGCCATGAGGTCTATGAGAATCTCTTTGATGGATTTCTCTACTGTGATAAGGTCACCTGACATACACACTTGAGATCAGATATATCGGGTCGGTGGACAAACACTTGAGGTAAGCAGAACGAGTGGTGAGGTATTGATAAGCACTGTGCGAAAGAAACTAGTTCTATGTGGGCTCGAATAATCACAATTGGCAAAAGTTTCCATGATAATACATTCAACGGGTTAAATAGATAACATCGTAACAGATTCCTCCAACGGGCAGGAATGCCTCAATCAATGCGATTCCATCTGTTATGGCACGGTCCCAACGGTCCAATGGCGAACGTTCCGACAATAACTGTGTTTCTGGACATTTTGGAGCGTTGCTCAAATGGTTGGGATGCCTCCAATAGTCATATTTCTTTGTCATGGCGAAGTGTCAATCTGCGTTGTTCTGCTATTCCGACGAGGTTCAAGTTCTGCAAGCCTTCCTTCTGCGAAGTCCTCTCTGGAACCTCTAGCAATTTTTCTAGCTTTGCTTTCTTCTTACTAAGATTTCTAGCTTTATTTCCTGTGATCTGTGTCTCTGGATTCCTCTTTCCATTCTTGTTCTTATCTCCTCTTGGCATAGTAACTTCTCACTATTGAGAATGTTTCACAAGGTTCGAGGATAATACTTCTTCTCTTATTGTTTCTGGACTAGGTGTTCTACTCTCCTGCATGGATAAGTTCTTTATGCCTTCTTGCGTTCTTTCCACTTCGACAGCTAAGTTGCTGGCCCTCAGTTGCTTCGACTTGTCCTCTTGTTCTTCTATTTAGCGCGTTATTCTCCTAGCCATGAAATCCCTTAATTCTTTATTTTTCTGTTCCATAGCTTTTTCTTCTTCTTTCCTTCGAACCTGGTCGTTCTCAATCCAAGTCCTTCTTAACAATAGTGCAAAAGGAGAGGTGTTCTAAAAAAACTTAATGACCTCGAATTCTTCTTATGTCGATGCTCCATGAGAACTCATAGGTATGTGAGTAAGTCTTCTACACAGGATTATCAACTTTCCTTTAAATAATCCTATTCCTCCCAATGAAGGAATCACAACAGGTTTTCCCAAAATTTCCCAAGTACTTTCTGTCATAATGTTCACCTGCGTTTCTGCATCCAATACATAATCTATGTCGAAGTCTCCTATTCTTGTTTCTATGCACTCTTTCTCATTTAAAATCTCTGATAAACTAACGTCTTTGTGATCATTTAGTGTTTCTTTTAGCTGCAATAATATAATCTAGAATCCACTAGGAAAGGATACCACACACATATTGATGTATTATCATCTTCATTGTTTTTATTATTATGGGATTTATTTTTTGTTTAAACCTGTACTGTCAAAGATAATGTATCGTTAACCTACTTTCTGAATTAATAACCTAATTGGAAACCTGAGATAACACATTTACTTTCACCATTGCGGTATATTATTCAGAATATATAATTAAAGAGAAGGAAAATATGTAGCAATTGTTTCTCATGTATACATCTATATATGTATAATATGACTAAAGTTGAATTGTTTTGACAAAGAGTGGGATAATCTTTTGTTTTTATATAAAGAAAATAACGATGAATATACTATGGATATCTTGATCCATATACCTCCCTTGCTTCTTCTTAAACCCACTTGACCAACAATCTCACTAAGTCTTTGCGCACCATTTTTGTTTAAATAAGTCTCATAGTGATCAGAGCAAGTCCTCTCCTTTCATTATTCAAAATATTGTATTCTCTTTGCACTTCTATATTGAATTGAACACCTGTTGTTGACGGGAGATGGTGTGACATATCACCCTTGTCGGATTAATCTTCAAAAGAATCGGCATGTGTATTGTTAGGTTTACGGTTAGATTTTTAGAGAATAACCATGCATGTTACAATTGTTTTATTTAGTTTTTATTTACCTTAGTTGTGGAAATTCGAAAGCTTCAACTGTTTTTCTTTTCTTTCTACCCTCATTTATTCTCCACTATTTTACAAGAGTTGTGATTGCAGTGGATCTCCTTCTTAATGAAGTTTCCGTTGAGTGAGATTTGAACATGGCAAAATTTTTTACTGTATCTCCAGTAATGATTGGTCACTTAAACTTATCTTGGGCATTCTTTGTCTTTTCTATATAACTTTACGTGGCAATTCTTGTTGGGGTTAACTCCATGTAGATCTGCTACGCATGTAATTCTTCCTCTTTAACCGAGTTTGTTTCCGCTTGAACTCTTAGTGTGTCTACCCTTAATTCTCGTGACCTTTAGTGACTTACATTTTTAGCTATAATGTAATGTAGCCTTGCTACCCAGTGTTCTTCATTGGATTTTGCATTACTCATCCTTGTGTTATCACTAAGTAAATCTCAATGTTTAACTATGTAATGACCCCTCTTTACGACAAAAAACAAGGCACAAAAGTAATCATCAAGTTTATTCCATGGCGCAAAAGTAATCATCAATTTTATTTTTTAACAAGAACGGTTGTGTTGCATTAGTCGGCCTTCTGGCAAGCCAGAATCAGAAAGTTACAAATCTGAAGAAGGTTGGTGACCTCTAACAGTGCTGCCAACCTTCTTGTGAATGTCTTGGGACACCCATCCCATCTGCTTCTGGAGCTAATTCGAAAAAATGACAAGAGTTGCATACATGAGTAAATTCTTACAAACTGTGAGCACAGTAGAAGGCAGAAGCAAAGCATTAACCCGAGGGGGGTGGAATTTTCTTCTTAAGGAAGGGATCCATCTTTTTCTGAGAGCCTAAAGAAATGTTGGAGGCCGCCTCTATTTCTCTGCGCGCTTTGTTGGTCTTTCGTCCTCGGATAAGGGGTGGAGACGGGACTGAATTGTCTTCAGGTTCTGAAGTTTCCACGGAGTCACTAGAGGGGACTGAGCCCGTCAGACCTGCAGAGGCAAAGGGATCCGGACCAGCCCGAAATTGTCTTGTTGCTATTGGCCCTGGGGGGGGTGGAGGCCAGAAGGCTTTCTTGTGTTGGAGGATCTTCCTTCACTGGTGTTGCTTCTGGATCAAGTGCTTCATCTCCCTTCAGCGCATCAAAACTGTTTTTATTTTCTAGAGTTGCCTTTGTTGAATGAGTGGCCTTCGGAACCTGGGGTAGCGGATCATTTCTCCTTTGTTGCCTTCGTCGGTTAGATACTGGCTGAAAATCATCTTCTTTGACTAGTTCCGGCTCCTCTGAGACTTTGGGACAACTTTTTGCGAAGTGACCGTATGCATGGCACCGGAGGCACTTAAAAGGGATCTGCTCGTAGTCCAGCTCTTGGATATGACTCCATTCCCCCAGGGAGAGCTTGATGGCTTCCAGTAGGCCTTTCTTGAGGTTGACCTCAACACAAATTCGAGCGCAGGTGAACTGATCCCCTTTCGGATCCACACTGTCCAGGAAACGCCCAAGCTTGTTGCCAATGTCCTCTAGAGAGCTTTTCCCCCAGAGATGTATGGGGAGGTAAGGCAGCCTAACCCAAACAGGGGTTGCGGTGATCTCGTCTCCGGGATTGAAATCAAGAGTCCAGGGGGCTAAGAACAGCCCTCTCGACCCCATGAAATAGGGTCCAGATCTGAAAACTAGGTCTCTGTCCTCTTTACTTGAGAAACTAAAGACAAAAAAACCCCTGCCTACTGCACTCCGAGTGATTTTTTCCCGTATCATCGGCCTCCATCGTTCTTCAATCCAAGCATCCACCGTTTTGGGGTTGGGCCATAACCCCGTAAACTTTCCAATGAGAGCCTTTTCTGCCAAATAGAGGGCAAGGTTGCAAGGTTGCTCTGGAGATAGCTCCAGAGTAGGGATCTCCTCCAATTTCTTAAC
>JZKD02S1878502.1:0-10782 GCA_000966675.3 Picea glauca
GCGCTGCTCGAATGGAGGTTGCCCCCTCGAAGAGGCCTGTGAACATTTCTTTCTGAATCGAAGTGCTTTTCTATTGCTATTTCGTATATCATTTCTGTGTATTGTGAAGATTATGATGGATATTTTACTGTTATTCTGCCATTTCTAGCATTTTATTTCTGTCCTGCATATTTTATATATTTGGTATCTTGCACAATTTGGTTACCAGTATGGTTGTTTTCCACTCCAGTGATCTTGAATGCAAGTTCTTCAGATGTAAGCACACCACCCACACACCACCCACACATCAACCTCATGTCAACCTTTCTCCTTCTTTGCCCGTTAGGTCTCCTTCCATTTCTCTTTCTTCACTTAGTGAAAGATCTAAAGCAAGTGGCTAGATTGATAATAAGAATAAGAAACGAAAAGAGAAGAAGAATAACCTGAAAAGTACGAAGCCTCTGACCATATCAGATGTTGGATCCAAGCAACCAACTATTATTAATTTTACTAGGAGTTTTGATGAGATCGACAAGATTAAAACGAAGAATCTGAAACCCAAATTCCCTTGCAATCTTTGTAAGGGTGACCACTTTTTGAGGGATTTCCCTGGTATTCCTAAGGTCTTATAAATGTGGTCGTCCACATAATCGGCCCCTGATGTAAATGCTGGTGATGCCCCATCAACTAGTGGTGTTAAGGTTGGTAAGAAGAAGACAACTGTCAAATTTCCTTGTATGTTATGCGAAGGTGATCATTATTCTCACCTTTGTCCTCGTATGGACAAGGCTTCTTCTCTTTTGGAAAAGATTCAACTTCCAAAAGGTTATCATAAGATTTCCCCCGACCCATCGTTAGTTGATAGACTGGTCGATCTGGTTCCATCCACGATCATTTCGATTCATCAGATGGTCAATCTAGTTTCATCCTCGGTTGAACCACTAACCAAAGTAGTTGATCTAGTTCCATCATTGATCAACCCCACTTTTCATTTGAAAAGTGAGACCAAGTGACTGATCCAGTCCCGTCATTGGTCAGTCCCACCCTTCATATGAAGAGTACCAACATGGTCAACCCCACTCCTCCTTTGATGAGTGCCAAAGTGGTTGATCCGATCCCATCTTCGATCGGTCCCGCACTCCCGTGAGAGAGTGAAACCCAAGTGGTCGATCCATTTCCACCCATCGACCCCATTCTCCCCTTGGAGAATGAAACCCAAGTGGTCGATTTGATGTTGTTATTAATCGATCCTAGTCTCTCGCTAGAGAGTAAACCTATTTTTTCCCACATTTTTCTCATTGATACAAAATATACCGTGCTGGGGGGCATTCCTCCCTCTCCTGCAAAACACCCTCCAAGTAATGAGGCCATCATTTTTGATTGGGGTGTGCTAACTAGACCTCATCTTCCCTCTCACATTCCTTTAAAGATTACAGTATAGGTTTGTGGTGAGGATGTTCCTCATGCACTGATAGATGAAGGTTAGTCCATTAGTATTTTTTCCTTTATTTCTTGGAAATCTCTGGGTTATCCTCAGCTTGTGCCGGTTACCCAGACTCTGTTCTCTTTTAACAGAAGAACCAACCACCCTTTAAGGATCCTTCCTCAGTTTCCTGTAACTTTGGGAGGGAAAAATATCTTTATTGACATTATGGTAGTCTAGGACCCCTTGTATTTCAATTTACTCCTTGGGTGAGATTATGTCTATGCCATGAAATCTATTGTGTCCACTCTCTTTTGTGTGATATATTTTCCTCACATTGGAAGAATGGTGACTATTGATCAACTTTCGTTCATTGGCCCTAACTTGACCATCAACTCAATGACCTCCATAACCGGGTCTTATATGCAGTCAGTATCACCCCAGCCATAGGTAAATTATGTGGCATTGTATCCCATGAATTCAACTTTCGATGACTTAGATATGATAGTTGACATGGTGATATCCTTGGTAGGGCTATTGGAGACTAATATCCTTACCCCTAGCAAGACCCTCGACATGTGTTCCTTCTAGAGCATTGTTCTTCCATCCAGTGAATATCTCTTGGAAGCCATGACTGAGTTTTGTCCCTTGACATGGTTTCCTTCCAGAGCATTATCCTATTGAAAGCCATGATCAATAAGAGGTCACGAGCACAATTTCTCTTGTCTGTGGAAAGCTCATTAAAAAATGAAACAGAGGTCATGAGCATAGTTTCTCTTCTCTGTGGCAAGATCGTTAAAAAATGAAACATAAGCTATGAGCATAGTTTTTCCTCTTTGTAACAAGCTCATTAAAACATGAAACAAAAATACGAGGATTCAACCGAGAGCCTTGAGCATAGTTCTTTTCCTGTGTCAAGCTCGTTAAAAAATGAAACAATCACCTCTCCTGTCAGATTGACTCTTTCGCCAGATCTCGTAGATGTCGAGTCGATTCTTTCATTAGGTCTCATTTTTGAACCTTCATTTCATCCACCCTTATCCTTTTTCTGCATGTAGTACATAAATTGGTGACAACCTCAAAGTTGGTGAATGAATTGAATCTTGGGGGGGCATGTCTCCAGCCTTTGATGATCATTCTAGAGTTAAGACACTAGCTTTCAAGCTAGGGGCAGAGTACTGATCTTAGTCTTTGTTCTTTCTTGCACTCGTAAAAACATGAGAATGTAACCAAGCAACCTTTTATCTCTTTTTTGGGCTCGCATGGATATACAAAAAAGGAACCCCCTGGAGTCTTCTTTAAGCTCTTTTCAGACTCTCTATACATGAAAATATTACCAAGTAATCTTGCTTCCTTTCACACTCGTTAAAGGGTTTCAAAGGGCATCTTTCGAGTGATAGTTTATCTCTTTTTCAACCTAGCGAGACTAACATTACGAAAAAGGACAATCCTGGAGTCATATTTAATTTCTTTTCAGACTCTCTAAACATGAAAAACCACCGATTTTACCTTCTCTGGACTCGTTAAACAATCATACATTGAAGGTTCCATACGGGACCGAACCCTTACCTCTTCTAGTTCATTAAACAAAGGAAGAGGGACTTACCAAAGGTGAGTTATATCGAGCATGTGTTACCCTCCTTGAGCTCGTTAAATCAAAAAGAGGTACTTGTCTATCCAAATGGGGGAAAAAATTGAAAGAAGCAAGCCAAGCAGTTTTTGAGAACATTACAAGTAAGTCTTACAGTTTCCCTTGAACACGATACTTTGTCTTTGCATGCATTTTAATCCACTGAACCTCTTCACTAAACCAATCCTCTGATTTTTCTTACTCCTTTGGGTCACCCGACGGAAGTCACAGTATCCATTGCATCATCATGTTTTGGTCCATGTCATGTTTCTACTGTTGTGCCTCAGTGTTCAAGGGAAGTATCTGCCTAAAAAATAAACCATCACAAATTTCTGTTTCAATACCCATGTCAGTCCATGTTCTTTTGATCCACCAATTACATCTCTGTGTCAGTTTCGTGTCATTGATGGGGGATACATCAAGGCCCTCCTTCGACGAGTCTGTTCCTATCAAATTTAGCACATTATCCGAGAACTAGACTTAGAAACCAGTTAGTACCTTGGGACCTGCATGCCTCAATGGCAGGCCTCCTCACGTCCGACAGTGGGTTTACATCATTGAACTCTGATCGAATGATTCCACGAATGTTCGACTTCATCTCATCCATTCACATTCATTGGGATGTACTAGAGTACCTTGGGAATCATTGACATCAATGGTGATTTCCCTCGCGCTTGTTAACGGTTTACCTCATTGATCGATAATCAAGTGGTTTCTACCATGTTCGAAATCAAAACATATATTCACATGGTTAGACTTGTACCACATTAGGATCAGTAAGAATACCCTGGGTTGAGTGATCACTCTGATATATACTTTTATCAGGTTGCGACGAAGTTTCTTTTGAAGATTGACACATATAATGTTACATAGATCCACTTTGTATTGGTCCATGGCTATGTCTTGTCATCTCATAGATCCACTGTGTATATTTCATGGCTACGATCAGTTCATGTCATGGGAGAATAGATCCACATTGTATCTTTGGTGGCTATACCTTTTTGTTAATACAATTATGGATCCACAGTGTATCTTATGGCGGCCATACCTTGCAAGTCTTTATCACCCAAGCATAGGTATTCCTGCCTTGGGTTTGAAACATGTCATAATATTTGTTTGATGGTTGTGTACAACTTCTACCAGGTTCTTTGCATCCATACCTTTGCTCGAAAAAGTCTACAAAGTACTTCAGTCATCAGTTTCCATCTTCTAACTTTGCACTTTGGGGGGCAATCTGTTACACATCAAAATCACTCATTTCAATGATGACCTATTGTTTTCACTTCAAGTGTCTCATTTCGGTTGCAAGTGTTGCAAGTGTCACAAACATCATACTTCCATATCACCTATGTCGTGTCTCTAACGACATCACATGGACACTTAAGACACCTTCAAAGGCTAGTTTAAGGAAGAGAAATCATTTGATGAAGAGTATAAAGAATTTTTCATGAAGAAAATGACTTAAAAATCAATTTTGAAGGCCAACGCTCCCATATCCACTATAAGGGAGTGCCAATGCTCCCTACCCTTCCTTGGGGGTGCATTCGAGCACTCTGTGCACCCTTCTGGGGCAACGTTGGGATTTTTTAAAGAAATTTTGGGCAACGCTCCCCTACCCATTGTTAGGGAGTGCCAGTTCTCCCTACCCTTCTTTGGGGGAGCGTTGCAACACTCTGTGTCCCATTCTGAGGGAGCGTTGGTTTGTTTGAGGGAATCTTTGACTATTGAGGAAAATTAAGGAAAAATACTCCTCATCTCTAGAGTTAGTTGGATTCGAATCTGAGGTCAAGGCTGGATCTTAGGGAGGATCCACAAATGAAGGAGAAATATCCTCAACCTATCCCAAGAATCTCTAAGGTGGTTGGGTCTCTCCAATATTATATAAGGAGGCCTTCTCATGGTGAAAGGAGACATGGAAGTTTAGAGGCATCAAACTTATGATCTCATAAGGGATATATCATTGAAGCATAATCAGTTTGTGTTTGGGTTACTTGAGAAAAGGGTTGGATAAGGAGAGCTTGGCGAAGCTGCTGCATCTACATCATGGTTGTAAGATCTTTTCTTTGTTTTCATTAATATACATATGTGCTTGACCTATTTCTTTCAAGGTTGTGTTTATTCCACAGGAAATCTTAGTAGAATAGGAAGCTTGTTTTGTCTTTGTTTGTTTTGAAGGAATTANATAAGGAGGCCTTCTCATGGTGAAAGGAGACATGGAAGTTTAGAGGCATCAAACTTATGATCTCATAAGGGATATATCATTGAAGCATAATCAGTTTGTGTTTGGGTTACTTGAGCAAAGGGTTGGATAAGGAGAGATTGGCGAAGTTGCTGCATCTACAGCGTGGTTGTAAGTACTTTGCTTTGTTTTCATTAATATACTTATGTGCTTTACCTATTTCTTTCAAGGTGGTGTTTATTCCATAGGAAATCTTAGTGGAATAGGAAGCTTGTTTTGTCTTGGTTTGTGTTGAAGGAATTATCGAGGATCTTGGGGATCAAATCTCAACTCGGACTGTGTGAGGATGAACATCATTAAAAAGGTACACCTATATTCCTCTTCTCTATACATTATTTTAGCTAGGTTTAAAAGGATGTCAATGACCAACGTTAGTACCCTTTCTATCTTGGTTATAGGGGTCTAGTATCCAAAAGAGAATTAACTTGTCTACAGGGGGATTTCTTTGTAACACCCACAAGGTAATGGCCTAGATGAATCATACAATAAAAGCATGGTCAAGATCATTAAGAAGCTTCTAGAAGAAAATAAGAGAGCTTGGGATTCAAAGTTGAGATATGATTTATGGGATGATCATGCCAGCACAAAGAGAGCAATTGGAACCTCACCATTTCAGTTAGTGTATGGAATGGACGTAGTATTTCCTGTACAAATTTATTTTCTAGTTGTAAAGTTGTTGCAGGAAATTGAATCTGAACCTAATGATGCTATTAGAAAGATTTTCCAGATTGTAGAATTGCAGCAAGCAAGAGAGAAACTTCTAGAGAAGGCACATCAACATCAACAGAAGATTAAAGACACTTTTGAAAGAAAAGAAAAAACAAAGTAGTTGGTACATGGGGAATTATTTTTGAAATGGGATGCTCGCAGAGAAGATCATCATGGGAAATTTTATAGCTTGTGGTCTGATATATTCAAGGTGGAGAAGGTTTTAGACAACAACCCTTTCCTATTGTAGCATTTGGAAGGTGAAGAGGTTTTTGGTGGCCCAGTAAATGGGCATTTTATGAAGAAATTATTTTACTAAAGACGTTGGTGGATCAAATATCATTGTACATATTAGTGTGGTGTGGTAAATAGGAATTAAAGACTCCATAGCCCAATGGAGCAATGCTTCTTTTCTTCTTTCAATTTTCATAAATTATTTTTATTTTTTACAGTCTAATACATTTTTGAATAAAGTTTGTCCAGAGCTCAGGAGCTGGAAAAACAAAGTTTGAAATTAAGCATCATCTGAAGATTAAAAGATTATAAGGCACAAATTTACTCAAATTTATTGGAGTTTCACAGGGAAAAATCCATCCCCCATGGAGCCATTGTTAACACCTACTTTGTTCTACATTGTTTTATTCCTCATTTATCCCTACTTGTCATTTCAAATTTAGTATAAGTTATAAATATTTAGAATTATTTTGTTAAAGGTTTGATAGCTTATCATAAAGGGTTTAAAATAATGCTAGATCGAATGAATGAGATGGACTTAGTTTTGTGAGAGGGGGACAAAAGGAATTACTCACATGTTTAAATGATTGCTTGATGACATCACCTGGATTCAAATCTTTTCATTTGAGCCATAAGTCATGTCAGCATCCATTCCTCATGATTATTTAACTTAGTAGGCTGAAGATTCAAAGTCTAATCCTCACAATAAAAAAAATGGAAAAATCTGGCCATGCGCTACGAGAACTTCCACATGTCATTGGTCGTGATCATTTCAAGTACCTTGGAGAGTCATGGAAGTTGTGGATTGTACTACAAAATTCATGAGTATGCAAAGCGGTTAGCAAGTACCAATTGTCATCCATAGCATGAAAATATGGGTGTTATTTTCTACACGTCATTTGTCTAGGAGGTTACATAGATGAGGCTTTTCAAAAAATGGTTTTTTTAAATTGGCACATTATTCGTTACCTATAACAGCTAGTTGATTTGAATTGGCACCCATAGAACCATCAAATCCAAAATTATTCTCATTACAAAAAAAATAGATCCCTTCCTTGTAGCCAAGAGTATAGTCTTCTTGTCGCAGTTGTGCATATGGGAAAGGGTGGACATGTGAATAGGAAAGAGCCCGAAGGGCCTGAGATCATAGAATCTTATGAATACAGTTGCCACATTTTCGATCGAGCAGGTTGGTATCTTTTCTGCACAAAACTGGATGGTCATCATTACACTACATCCAGGGCATTTGCTAAGAGTTTCAATGGAAAATGGGCATGAGTTGCAAACTTGGTCATGCAGGTTACAAAGGATTCCATACAGCTTCTTGCAACCTCCCGACTGATGGTGAAAGGTGGTTTAAAAATAAATTGATTACATGAGGAGATGTAAACCAATTTTTGAAACCAAAACACAAAGAACCTAATTGGGCCAGAGACATTCCCAGGGATTGGATTGCTGATGAATGGGTGGAAGCCTTACTCATGCTTAAAATATTCATCACCCGTGAGGAGAGATATCCTGACATATTTCTATTTCATCTACGATTTCTTCTTCATCTTGCAGGAATTAAGAGAATGAATCTACCATTTTATTTCTTGAGGGATCTCAACAAGATGGCCATGAACGTCCAGGCAAACCCCAAAACCCCTGTTCATGGAATCTATTATTAGGGCTTGATCAAAGTACTTGTCAAGGACAAGCTAGAGAAGTTGCATAGGACTTGGGATCAAGTTTTGATCTAGTCGGGTTTTGAGAAGAAAGTGCATCCTTCTAATGAAAAATCACATGATAAGGGTGCTAAGCCTTAACAATAAACTTCATCTAGCACCAATCAACCAACTACTTCAAAGAAGAGGAAGAGAGAAGATTGTGTTAAGACCCCAAATGAACCTGTGGAAGCTCCTACAACTAACCAACAAGTAGATGCAGGGTCTTCCTGAATCCTAGGTGGAGGTAAGAACCCTTTTCCTTTTGCACAAAATAATTACTCTAGAAGGACTCAAAGACATGTAAAACCTAGGGTACCAGGAGAGGATAAAAAACATGAGACAACAGAAGCATTTGAAGAACTAGTGCAGCCTAAAGATCCTATCCCAGATATTACTCCTCATGCCTCAATCTCCTATGAAGATAACGTGGATAAGTATATAATTTTGATAAGGAAACGAAGCACAAGGCCTCAAAACAAGTTCAAGATGAAGTCTAAAGTAGTATATATACCTGCCATCACAAAGAAGGTCATCATCATCAATGAAGAGCCTGTCAAAACTATGAGGAGTTCATATACAAGCAAGAAAACCTTTGTCACTAAGCTTGAGAAGAATAAATTCAAGAAGGGTGACCTGATCATAAATAAAAAGACTATCACTGGAAAAAACAAAGTTTCTACCAGAAAACATGGTAAGAAGAATGTGAAAATCTCAAACCGTAAAATCGGATCTAAAGGGAATGAAACTAAAAGAGTTAAAACTTGATCTCAATCTAAGTAGACTGGAAATGATAGTTTAGAATTGCTTGCAGAAGCATCTTCTTCAATCCTGCATAGAATCTATCAATTGGAAATACCACCTCCAGGGTAAATCTGGTTTTTGAGATTAAAAATGATGGATGATGGAAAAATATTTTTTGTTTAATATGTCTAAGGTATCATGCCCCTTTTTTTCTATGGACAACTACAAATCAGGCAAAGGAAAGAGTTGAAAACATGAAGAACTGGTTTTTTGGTAGGTCACTACAGGAAGTTCCCACAGTTACACACAAAAAAACAGGGTCGCTACAGGAACAATTGTAGCAACCGATTTTGCTGCTAAATTCACCCAGTTTCATATTTTTGCAACAAAGGAGGGTTACACCTATGCTAACATCTTATGGAGCATGTTATGAAGCTATACACATTTTGTGTATCTCAAAGGCTATATTGAGATACAAAGGTAAATCCATATTGGGAACCATGATTGAGTTGTCAAAGGATAGATTCGCATGGATATTTGAAGATAAGATGTATCTGGGAAGAATTAAGAGAATGTTGCAGTGATATTATATGAATAGAGAACAAATCAAGAAAAGAGTATTTTATGCAAGGATGTTTCCTTGATCCTAGGAGGTTGTTTTGTAAAAAATGTTATTAGTTTTTATATCAGCAATCAAAGGTTGAAATTCATTTTCAGTTTTTTTAGGGATTAGCTTTGAGTTTTCCCTGATAGTTAGGATCGACCTTAAGTACATGTAACTAATTCAAAACACTATATATCAAATGATGTAGAAGAAGAAAGGGTTGAATCCCTATTTTGGCTTGACATTGTATAGTTAAAATATTGTTTTGATCTCTCATTTCAGTGTAAAGACTTCAATTGCTAATGAAATTGGTGGTTAGTATGTTACCTTTATTTGTTTATCATATTCAAATTTTTCTCTGAAATAATTTCGTCCTGAGAAGGTTTCTTTAACAGGTTCTAGTAATATTTTCCACATGGGTGTCTTCTCCTTAGATCTTATTTAGAATGAATTCTAGATAAAAAAAAATCATCTGCTGCATAAACACATTAAAGACAAGATTTGTTATTTGTGTATTTATCAGTCTTTGTTTTTCCCTTTCTCTCAATAACATCACTTAAACCTTAAACCTCTAGCCATCAGTTTTGTTTACCTGACTTGCTGCACTTAGGTAAGTGGTCTTAACAGATCTGATAATTATTCCTTTTTCAAATCAAGCAAGGATTTATCCATCTTAAAACCCCTATTGAACATTTTGAAACAAGGTGTGCTAGGCTTGTTCCTAAAGTAGTCTAGGAACAACTTCTAGTGCTATCAAAAACTATAACAACATCAACAACAATAGGTTGATACAACATAATCAACACGAGGCTTATACTACAACATCATCAACATCATGAGGATGGAGTAACAACAACATAAACAACGCGAGGTTGAGATAATGACATCATCATCATAGGGAAACAGAATGAGGAAGGTGCAACAACAAAATTTTGTGGTACTATGACAGACCATCCTTACCAAACCTTTGGGATCTGCCCAATAATCATAAGATTCCATAGGATATAAAATCCTAATAGAGCTACCATGTGGTACTCTGACAGACCATCCTTACTAGACCTTTGGATCTTCCCAGAAATAAAAAATATTCCCTAGGATATAAAATCCTAACGAAGCTACCACTACTGACCACATCTAGAATATACATGCATAGGTACTCTGACAGACCATCCTTACCAGACCTTTGGGATTTTCCCAGGGATGATCAATCCCCTAGGATATAAAATCCTAATGAAGCTACTCGCTGTTGGTCAGGATACCATAGTATCATCAACATCACTCCCTTTTTCGATGGAGGTCCTTTTGCACTATACCAAGCTTATCTAGAAAGTATTCAAACTTTACACGAGGCAGAGGCTTGGTCAGCACATATGCAACCTGCTCATCTATGCCAACATATTGGATCTTTACAACTCCCCTCTGCACCATAAATCAAATGTAGTGATACCATATTTCTATGTGCATCGACCTATCATGAAACACTGGGTGCAGCTCTGGTTATCACATAGAATCACA
>JZKD02S1878502.1:24142-44554 GCA_000966675.3 Picea glauca
CCCCCTGCATACGTAAAGTATTTAATTAAATAAATTAAAATTATTAAGCCCCTTTAATTCATTACACAACCTTTAATGAGTCAATTGATTAATAAATAAGTAATTAATTAATATTTTTAATACTAATCATTGTTTAACTAAAACCATATTAGGACAGTTAAATATCTAATTAATTTTACTTAATAATCTCTATGCATCTATTTAACCAGGGTTGTTACAGGAATTATAGAAATTGTTTAGCATATTTAATACTTATTTATTTTATTATATACATTGTTGTTTACTTCTAAAATTAGGGACATAAATCTTAACTTTCTTTCCCACCTAACATTATACATATATGCTTGGATTGTTCTTGTGTCTCAGATAGGTACAACATTCTTTGCATGTGTTCTTGTCTCTTGGAAATGATTGGCTACCATAAATACTCTTCCCAAAGACTTTCCACAATTTATATCTTGACCTTGAGGGGAATTCACTTCATATCTTGAATTTCCATCTCATTCTCCCCAGGGTCACCGAGATTCCCCCGTTGAGGTGATTTTATCATCTCTAAAGTGATGGGAATACCTGCCTAAGGTGACAGTGGGTAGGTTTTTTCTAAGTTGTCACCATTTGGTGGTTAGGTTGGGATTTAACCAACCTACAACTTGTGCGATTAAAATCCCTACAGGGTACTGGAGGTAGTTCCAACTACTACAATTTCATTGATCTTGAAAAAACTATGTAAAAGGTAATTTCTCAGACTACGAAGTTTGTCATCTTCATGGCTCGATCAGAAGGTAAAAAAAAAGGTCACTGTGACTACCACTACCTCTACACAAGATATCTCTACACTGTAGAAGAAAATGGACAAGGTTGTAGTGAAATATAAAGATATCTTCACTTCACCTATAGGGGTGCCTCTACAATGTCAAGTCAAACATTCTATTGAATTGATACCTAATGCATCCTTACCCAATGGTCCAATATAAAATATGATCCCTATTGGAGAATGAGGAAATAAAGCATCAGACTCATGATCTCATACACAAGGGCCACATTTAACTGAGCTCCTTGCCTTGTGGATGCCTAATTGTGTTGGTACAGAAGAAGGAAGGGACATGGTGACTCTGTATTAATTATAGAGCCTTGAATAATATCATTGTCAAGAACCAATACTTAATCCTCCATATTGATGATCTTCTTGATAAGATTAAGGGTGTTGAGTTCTTTAGTAAGATTGATCTGAAGTTCGACTACCACCAAGTTCCAATAGAACAAACCAATGTATGGAAAACAACCTTCAAATCCAAAAAATTCCCGTTTAAATGGTTGGTCATGGATTTTGGCTTGACTAATAATCCAATGACATTCATGAGGATGATGGATGATATCTTGAGGTCATTCAAAAAATAGTTTGTGGTCGTATATTTGGATGACATCCTCATATTCAGCCGAACCTAGGTAGAACATTTGCATCACATACAATAGGTCCTAAGCACCCTACAACAACACAAGCTATATGCCAATCTAGAGAAATGATCATTTCACATGCAGTGAATTTAATACTTGGGATAAATCATGGATGAATATGGGGTGTATGTGGAACTAACCAAGATCCAAGTCATACACAACTGGTCAACCTCTAAAACTATGACATAGCTCCATAGATTCTTGGGCCTCACCAAATTCTACCATAGGTTCTTGTTGGGATTCTCTCATGTTGCTTTTCCCTTAAGTCAAGTGGCCAAGGGTGGATCTAAAGGAAATTTTTCCTAGTCAGAATCATAGTAGAAATCGTTCCAAGATCTGAAAGATCACCTCTAATCCACACCAGTCCTCACACTTCCATACCTGCAACATCCATTTTATATTGAGACAAATACCTATGAATATTCTATCAATGAATTCCTCACTCAACAGGGACATCTGGTGTCCTATCACAGTGAAACACTATATGATGCTATTCACATATATCCCACCTATGATAAAGAGATGTACTCCATTGTGTAGGCATGTCCATAGTGGAAGCATTATATTATGGGAAATGAAACGATCATACACACTAAACACGGGCATCTGCAATTCATGCATATGCAAGGAAAATTACATAATGACTGCCATCAGAAGTGGTCAAGATACTTGCAAAAATTCCACTTGAACATCAAGTACAAGAAAGGAAACACCAACCATGTTGCAGACTACCTAAGTCAATCCTCGGTTGTGGCACTAACCACAGTTCTTAACACTTATGGGAATGAGACTTCTGAGTGGCCACAATTATGCAACAATGACACTGACATCGTTGCTACCTATCAAACATTGATCACATGCAAACTAGTTCCAAAATTTCATATCTAGGATGGAATATTATGCCATTTGATCCACCTCTATGTTCCTTCAAGAGAGCATGTGAAGCTGATTTGGGAAGATCACTATAGTTGAGTGGTAGGATAATTTGGCATGGAAAAAATTGCGGCAGTAATACAAAAGTATTTTTAATTTCCAAATCTTCGAAAACATGTCAACAAGTATATCAAATCATGTAATACTCGTGCCATCACCAAACCTGCAATTAAAACACAGGGGCTATACACCCCTCTTCCTACATGTAATTGACCTTGGGAGTCCATCTCCATGGATTACATGTCTAGTATACCTTCAACCAAGAATGGTAATGACCATTTCTTCATGGTCATTGATCAATTCTATAAGATGGCATTTTTGACACCCTAGAAGAAGAGTATCACAGTCTAGGCCACTGCTAAGCTCTGTTATAGAAAGATTTGCCTCACCCTATGCAATATTTCACAAAAGGTCTTTTTCCATTTCCCTATGAATACTTGAAGTCACTCTTTGCAAATCCCATAGCTAAAAAATTGATTTTTCCACATATATGCCCCCTGCCTATATTACAACATGCGTATACATAGGTTGCACCACTACAACCCACGTACATCGAGATTTGTGACCAAAATTAAAAAATGGTGTTGGGTTTCCATGTCACGTCATGAGATCAATGATCCTTGGTCTTCCATATATGGGAAACGTTCTGAATCATCCCTTCAGTTCCACTTGAAGGCTATAAATGGGCCAAAACCGAGCTATGGAAAAGAGGAGAAGAATTCAACTTTGAGAGAAAAGTTACTTTGGTGAAATTATTCACTTCACATTGAGTCTGCATCCCTTTGTCCTTTAAGTATGAACACATTGTTCAGCCCCCAAGCTCTTCCCTTTTTGATTGACAACCTCATTGTCTCTCTTATATGAGCTTGCATTTGGTGGAGGATTGAAGTGGTGGAGGCCCAACTGGAAGGAACTTAGTTTCTCGGTTCTGAACTATGCTAACACGAAAATTTGTAATTCATTCACTTCTGTTGATTACATTTTAATAGAAATACTCTTTTCTCATCCAATTAATATCTGGCAAATATTTGAATTGTTATTCCATAAGCGTATTTGTTATGAATATTGATGTATTATTCTATTGAATGTGCTAACATTATATATTATCACCATATGCTTGTGTTTCTTGATTGTTGAGGACTACTTGGAGGTATATTTCTTTGGGTCAAGTGCTCAACGGTGGACTTCATCGAACGTCTAGACGAGGTAGGATTTTTATCTTGTCTTGCTAGCATATTTTTTTATATAGCATACTTGAGATTAGAGTTTATTTCTGTAGTCATTTCCATTTGTTGTGGTTTACCCCTAGCCATAGAGAGATTTTCCTCGTAACATAATTGGTGACCATACTGGGGAAAGAATCTTCTTTTTCAGGGTTTGGAGTGTTTTTCTCCTTAGATTTCTCTCATTTATATTGAGTTTCTCATCGTACAATTTCTTGAAATCCTCTGTTCACTCTAAGTCTGATTTTCTTAGCCTTCTCCTTAGCTTGGATTTGTTTTGACACATATACGTAGGTTTTTTCCTGATCGTCGCGTACATACGCATGTTGTCCTTCTGCAAGATGCGTACATACATGCTTTTGATCCCTTGAATAGTCGTATACATCACCCTTTGTTGCTTGGTTGCTGGGTTTTATGGTTGTTGGGTAGGTTTTGATGATTGTTAAGTCTTCTTGGGTCTCTGTGGTGACTATTAAGTGTTTGTGGAATGACAAAAAACCTTTCTTTGGTTGAATTTTTGGGCGGTACCTTTCTCATCATCTTTTTCATTTGATTGTCCTTGCATCTTGGGTTGGGTGTTTTTCTCCTTGATATCCTACTTGGTTTTTCTTTATTTACATACAGTAGAGTCTTTATATCAAGTTGTTGTTCAGTCCTTTCATTTCCATTCTATTATATTGAAAATACAAAAATATTAGACATTTTAAATTGATTGACATTTTGATCTCTCGAGTCTTTGACATTTATCTTAGTACATGTAAAGAAAGGTTGCATTTTTATTTAGAATTGCAGAACTAAATTGAGAATTTCATTTTGAAAAGCATATCATTTATTTGAAATTGAAGTTAGGACTTTGCATTGTATTCATATTCATTTATTTTACTTGCTGAGTCATAACATCACTAGTTTCACGACTGAACCTTTTGAGTAAGAAAGGCCATTAAAAGTAACGCTATAATTTAAAATTGATTAGTAATGATTTTATCTTTCTAGGGTACACAAACTAGCTTAGGATTTAGAGCCTTGGAATAGGATTTTGCGAGTAAACTTCTCCAAGGATATTAAATCAACATATGTGTTTGACTAAAGTAGTGGACACATCCATTGTATAATCGGTAATATCAGGAGGTTCCACTTACACCGAAGTTAAGAACGAGGTCCCGTGAGGTTGGCTGAAGAGATATCCCCCTGATACCTTCTTAGTGTTAGATATATTTATGGGGATCTATTCGTATATGGGGATCTTTCTAGTGCCCTTACCTCTATGAGAGGTGATGATTTCAAGGTTTCAGGATTTTTTACCCTGCCCATACGGTGGACCTGACTTAAGACTGTTCACATGTGCATCGTTTATACCATGGTTGCTTAGTTTCTTGAATTATGTACCACATAGGTTACTTGCAGGGGTTATTTTGCAGGTACCCTGGGTTAGATAAGGGTCAAACAACACATGACCTTTATGGAGGATTACCTCTCTGGGGGGATCTGATCGACTGGTTGTTAAGCCCATGAGGGCCCTTATAACTAATTATCTTACCTCCGATATTTAGCAGAGGAGTCTCAGGCCCCGCTTGGGTGAGGCAGACCTACTTTATAGAAGGAGGTCCCTTTCAGCCACTTTATCCTGTTTGTGTGCATATTGGTTGTTTGATTATTTTTTGTGTGCTCTTTTATTACTAGTTGGAATTAGGATTTGTTTTCTATATCTCGAGTCTTGAGTCATCATGGAGCCAGACCATCTTCCCTGCAGGTCTCTCTGCTTGTTACAATTGCCACCACATCTTGAGTCTTTGCCTTCTAAAAGGCATAGAATTATCAAACGTGGTACACACACCTCCACTTATTAGACTTGTGATCATACAAGGATGAGTACTGACCCGATTCATCATGATACTGGGATCCATTTGAATCTCACACCTACTATAGTTAACGGTACCCCTTCGACACCTTCAACCATAATGGTTGTAGTGTCGGAGCCACCTATCATCATTTTTTCCCCTCCTATAGTGAATACTCAACCTATATCCATGAACCCTTTTGGGAATCTTTGTCACTCACCGGGATATAATGTTCAGTCCATCCCTATGGAGGCCTCTAGTCCTTTTTCCTATGGTATGTTGAATCTTACTTCGCAATTTTCAAACTCCATCCCAACGACTGGAACTAATGCTATCATTGGTTCTGGGGGAAAAAATCCTCCTTATAATCCATTCTCATTTGGTGGAACTCATGTCCCTCAAACAATTCCTACCATTGGAGGCATTCCTCCTTTTAATCTCGGATCTAATCCTATTGCTTCTGGATGGAGTAACCAACCTAGTGGACAAGCTACTACTCACGTTCCATCCTTTACACCCACCTCCTCTGTGTTGATTCTCGCCAACACGTTTTGCATGGAAAATCCACCTTTATCCTCTAGATTCACACCCAAAGGATGTCAGTTTCACACCTTGGGAAAACCCCAACCTGGGTCCACTCTGACTGGGGGTATTTTTTATAACCCTCATCAGAACATTCCTACTGGAATGGTGCCAACACAACCCCTTATGAATCAGCCCAGAGGAGGGTCTTACAATCTCGGATAGGGCCACAGTGCTTACCAGAACCATGGATGGGTTTTGATTCCCCAACCACAATCTTTCCAGGGAGATTGGGGCCAGATGTCGCAACCCCATCTCCCTTTTCTGGCCAGTCTCATCTTTCCAGACTTGTCTAAGTTAATGAATGACCCTGTTGTTCCTGATTTTATACTAAGGCTTCAAGTATAATGTCAGGCACCGGGAAGTGAGGAAAATGTTTCAATGTTTTCCTTTTACTACCGATATAATAGAGAAAAATTCTTTAAATCGAATTAATATATTAACAGCTCAGAGGTTGTTTCTAGAATCTGAGTTAAATTTGAAAAATTGAATGAATTGAAAGAAAAACATAAAGCTGTTAATCAAAGCAAGGCATCAATTGCTGAAGAATCTTACTTTATAATAGAAGAAGAAAGTGAGTGATGTAACCTTCAATGAAGTGTAAAATATAGCATCTAATTAACATGTAGGTCTTGTATTTACTAACAGTGAATACAAAGGAAATTTTGTTTGTTATCAGATTACTAGGTGAAAAAATAACCACAGTAGATGTTGTACTAAATTGTGATTCAAACATTCATCAAAGAAATATATATGAAAATACACTAGAAGATGGAAATACAAGGGAACACATAACTTAGAATAGACGAGATGTAGAATCTCTAGTCTGCATTTGTATTAATTCTCAATAAAAAGAGTCTTCTCCTTTACAATCAGAAAAAAGCAGCCCTTGTTCCTTTCTCAAAATGTATATTTATACAAGATTAAAACGTTTCGAATTCTATCATTCTAAAAGTTTCGGTTACAAATGAAAAGATGAAATGTTTCACTTCGTTGTCCCTTGTCTTCCTTCATGTTGGCAGGGCATTTTCCTTTCTTTGTCCTCTAGTTCCAAAATAGGATGGAATAAGCAATTGTATTATTGGCCTCCAGAAGTCTTCCCTTTCCCCTGTTCAATACAATTGAAACACTTTTCTACCAACTAGGATATCAACTTGGGAAGTTCAGTTTGGTCATTTTCTTCGAAAGTGTAGCACTTCTTTTCCAACTGTGGCAGTCTTTCTCCTATTTGCCTATCGTCTAAATGATAGACAATAACGGTAGGTTTGGTTTTATCAGCCATTTATCTATTTGGACAATATCAACCTGTTTTATCTAAGTAGTTCAACTTGGTCTCTTTCCACATTTTCCTTGATGTCTAGCAAATGTTTAACTATGTTAATTTTTCCCAACGTTCCAGAGCTACTCTCCTTATCGAGATCTAGCAATTTTTTATTTATTAGGCCAAATTTTTCTTCACAAGAGTCTCTCACCTCTTTAGCCATTTTTCTGTTCTCTGATATATTATGCTCCCATGCTTTTAACAGGATTTTACCTCTGGTTTGCTCTGGAATGGATCATCTGGAAGCGATGAAATTTTCCTCCTTTGTTGTAGCTATAATAGCTTTTTGAAAAGCACCCCAAGCCGCCTTAGCTTCTCTTTCTTTTAAGGTGATATTATTTAGTGCTAGATCTATCATCTAAAAATGAATCTGGATGATTTCTACTTTAGCAAGTAGACTCTGTTGAGTTTCCTCTATCCTCTTTCATATTTCCATGGCTTGGGTTTGAAATACCACTATATCTATGACCTGGATTTTAGTAGAATTTAATTTAGATTGCAACTGTTTTACTAACTCCTCCTGTTGAATTATCTATGCTTGTCTTGTCTAAGCTGACTATTGCATTTGATCATGATTAGATTTGATTTGTTCAATTTTCTGTTGATCAACTATTATGACTTGTTCAAGGTTTTTACATGCCTCATTCCTGGCACTCGTTTCTACAGTTTCCATGTGAGTCTGTAATTTTCTAATTAACAAGTATTTTTGTTTGAGCCATTCCTTCAAGGTTCCAACTGAATATTGGTTGGTTGTTGCATAATCCTCCAATGTCCCTACTACCTCTTCGACGAATCCTATCTCTTCTAAGGCTTCTCCATTAGTTAGCATTTTATATTTTTTGGTCATTTCACCTCCCCTTTGATGCATCTCTCACTTCACCACGAGTTTTCTTTTCTTTCTAAAAAAGAAATCGCTAGGAGGTAGCTCTTCTACAGAGATAGGCATTAGATCTTATTTGAATATTGTTCCTGCATCGAGGTTCCCTTTGGAAAATTGTAAGGGTGTGAAAAATGGAATGGGACTACCGATTTTTGTAGATGTTTCTTTCATAGTAGCGTCTGTGCTAGGTTCATTTGATGTAGACAATGGTGTGTATTCTACCTCTTTTGAGGGTATTTCTATTTGATCCTTGACCTGTTTACCTGGTGTATCTGTCTCCAGGGATCCTTCTTCTTGTTTTGGGATCTCGGTTTCTTGATTTGAGGTCTCAGTTTATTCTACGCTCCCCTGAGCCTCTTGTTTTCTAGAGTTTATAGTTGAACTGTTGGTTTCTGTTTGTTGTATATATGGGGATGTGGAGACTTTCCCCTGTAAAACTTTGGGGAGACTACTCTTCTCATGTTCATGAAATCTGTAAAATTTGATCATCCCTTCAGGTGGCAGAGCTTGGACATGACTTAAAACTTCTAAGTAGGACTTCACTCCTCATAACATCTCGTCATGAGGAGAGTCTTCATGCTCGTATATTTTTAGACCGCAACTTGCCATGTGGTTACCCACAACCTTATTAAGGTCACGTTTCTTGAATTCGATGTCTACCAGTTTCATTTCCTCTAAGGCCGTGGCTTCTACTTTGGCATGGCCGAAATATAATAAAGAATATGTACCAATGTGTAGGGGAAGCGATGGCCATACCTTTTTTTGAACCCCTTTGAGTTCCTTGTTGATCCTGCCGAGTACAATTTGCCTGGCAATTTCGTGACATACTAGCTTGTCGGGTAACAATATCGGCAAGGAATATGGGGGAATAGAGCATCCAAAAAACCTAATATAATAAAATCATTCTTCAATGTACCAGTCTGCCATGCTGCCTAGATTGGTCATGAATTTATCTGAAAACCTGGGAGGGGGGTGGCTGAAAATCACGACATGCATTGGTACCATTACCGAATTAAAAATATCATAGATGAAGTCTCTGGCTTTATCTTCCCAGAGTTTTGAGTGGTATATGTGAATAGGTTCTGCGTTAATTGGGGTCCATATCCAACTCATTAATGGAAAGGGTGTCATGTAACAAATGACATCCATAATATAAGCAGACATAAAAAATGAGGCTGCCTTCCCATTCGCCTTTTGCTTCTGGTATTCTATAACTTGATCGACCAAAATATCTGACAACATCTTGGCCCAATCGAAAGAGTATCCCTCTGCTACTGTGTGGATAAGCGGTACCAATGGGAGAAACAAATGTGCAGTATTATCTTTCCCATAAAGTTGGCACACCATCATCGCTATATACATGAATTGTGGTTGTAAAGAAGCAATTGCATATATACCATGAGATCAGCTCTAAAATTTTCAGGGCGTGAGTACCCATCCTTGATCAAGTCGGATAATATTTTTCCAAATTGTTCACATTCTTTCTATTTGAAACCCTCTAAAAATTCGGCATTGTAAGTAAATTTTGGTGTGGGAAACAACTTGTACATTGCCTGTAGATGTTTTGGCCGAAATGATCCAATAGCCACCTTCTGGGAATTGAATATTGTTCTAGTTGGAACATCTACGTGATCCAACGCCCATCCAATCATATCACAATAGGGAAAAATCTGTGGCCTTGTAGCTACCTTGTGCATCTCCGACCTAGAAACCACCTTGTATTTTAGATAGAAGTCTTCCTTCTCATTGTCGCTTGAATCGTCTGGGCAGTTTATGAGCTCGTATTGCAATGTGTTGAAAACATGTGTCCATGTTTTGACTACATCAATATTTCTTGGCGAGGTATCAGAAAGGAAATCTGAACTCTGGCCTGAACTTTCACCAGTACTTTTGGGCACTTTCCATGGAGCCATGATATCGAATCTTGAGATTATAATTCCTATCATAGAGGATGAAAAAACAAACAATGGTTATCTCGCTAAGCATAGTCTGTGAAAACTAGAATGAAATTCAACTAATGACATAAATCCTTTCACATTATGCGTTTTAATATACGCATGTCCGTGTTGACACAACGTTTAATTATTTTAATAGAAAGATCTGGAGATAAAGTAAGATCTTATTTCCGATCTATCCTACTCATAAATTCCATAAATGATTGATATTTTGTGACTTGGGAGAATCGTAGAAGCAATAAATTTTCATCCGTGAATTTTACAAGGTAAAAGGTTGTTTAAGATTTTAATTAATCCAGATTAAAACTTTAACTAATTGTGATTAGTTCTAAATATTTTTCGAAACTCGTAGTCTCAGGTGATTTCACTCTTAGTCTTGAACCATTAACCCCAAATTCACGAAATGCGAGTTGATTAATTAACTTTAATCATGTTTAAGTTCTTAATTAATTTTGATGAGTTTCAAAAATTGGCGACTTGGGGTATCGGGGTTATAAGCTGGTTTTTTTTTCGAGGCAAAACTACCGAAATGCGAGAATGCGAGAACCATTAATTATCGTTAATTACCACTACTCGCATAATTAATCAGGTTTATATTGAAATTCTTTCACGACTTCACATATCAGGATATTCAAAGGTTGCTCGAGGCGTGATTCCCTACTCGCGAAGGCGTGATGTATTAAATTAGCGATAATCACTCTTAAAAGGTTTGATGATCATGATTAAGCTTAACATTATTTCACTATTTCGCATGTTGGGGCACTAAGGACTTCAACGTATTGGATAGTCAGATATGTGAAACTCCGAAATCCGATGTTTAAGGTTTAGCATTAGTGTTTTATTGTTTAAAAAGGTAGGCGGCTCCCAATCCTTAATCTGGAGTATTTGAAAAACATATGTGTTACAATATAGGCTCCAACTAGGGATCTCCTCTCCTTGCGAGACAAGAAGAACAGTAGACCCAGTGCCTTTATTGGATATATGGAGTCATTTTTAATTTTGTAAATGCACCTTCAGAAAGGGGGGTATATAGGAAAAATTAAGGTTTCATCCTTATCTCTGAAAGCTTTCAAAAACTAATCATTCACTAACCTCAAGTTTAGGCCCATCGATGACTTCCTCTTTCTAAAACTGGTTTTAGATTTGCTTAAGATAATCAAAACGACCTTAAAATTCTAACAGGTTTTGTTGATATTGCTTGCATCAAGGTGAAGTGAATTCAGTGTTTTTAATCAGGGATCCCCATGTGGACTTGAGATGCAGATCTGGTCGAGAGAAAACTAATTGACAGAGTACAATATAATTCATGTATAACAACCCTACAGATATCTAATACTTTGCTTCACTTCTAGTGAGCCTGTTCAATACCCTCGTGAAGTTATCTGATTCCCTTAATTGAATTTCCTTTCACCATTTCAATTTGTAACTTTGCATTTAAATGCTGAGATGAGGGTAATCATTTAATGAATTTCCTTTCATCATCTCTTTTTTGTACTAGATGGGGGCAATCATTTAATGAATTTCCTTTCACCATCTGTCTTATATTTTTTCTTTTAAAACATGAAGTGGGGGCAATCAATTTGTATAAAATATACTCGCGGTGATATCTGTTTATAATTTAGCAACATAGGTCTATTAACTCACTTTGATTACTCTGGACTAGTATTCTTTTGACCTTCAAAACATCTTAGTCTACAGGAAAATTCTTATGGAGGATTTTTATTTCCAGGGGCCTTCATTGAGCAAGACTAATTAGTTTAAACCTATTATAAAACTAAGAGAGTTAGTATTATCTTAGACATACTTTGTTTTAGTAGAATTCTGAGGAGCCGTGAGGGTTTACCATTTTTCCAATGATTCACTTGTCGTCTTTCCAGAGTTAACATATGACCCCCCCCCCCGCTTTTTTGTGAATGTCATGGGAATGTGTCTTGAGTCAAGGGGGACTTTATCAAAATTTGAACAGGGTGACGAAGGGAGGTTTTGGATTTTGTAAACGTAGTTGTTTATAATGAAAACCTGACTCTTGAAAATTCTTTCAGGTTGCCCTACTTCCTCTTTTGTTTATTTTAATTGTTTTCATCTTATCCAGAGGGACTTTTTATAATCTATAGTAAAGTTTCATTCTTTCGATAATATATCAGGCGAGTATCTTTATACATATGCGACCATTGTTGCACAAAGTGATATTCATTGGGAATTTAACAATTTGGAGATTCATACCTATGATTTCCCACTTCATTCTCATCTAATTAAATTATTTATTTATCACCTATTTCAGGACGAGCAATTTTCTAATATACAACCATTGATTTTTCTTCTTTTGATGTTTGAGATGTAGACAAAAATCCTGCATGAAAACAACATGAAAAAGTGTCAAGGTTTTAAGAGTCCCAGAGTTCAATGTGTTAACTATTCCATATTTATTTTTCTATGAAATCACTAACCTGTTTTATTTATGGTAGAAGTAAAAACTTACCAAAAAAAATGTAAAAAACAGAAAACACAAACCGATATATACAGTGGGATTTTGGAAATCATTTATCTTATAAAGTGCTTCAGATAATGCCCATTTATAGGGGTGTTGAGGGTTTTACCGTCCAGGTTTTCTGGCAGAAATGAGTTATTCCCTTCAGAAGCTGTAACTTTGAATGGTCCATACCATATATGATCGAATTTACCATGTTTTGCGGAGTCTTCCTTCCTAGCGTCCCATTTCAAAACCAAGTCACTAGGGAGGAATTCCCTATCTTTAGCCTTATGATTGAATAGGGCTTTCATATTGTCTTGATATTTTTGAAGCTTTTCATCCACTTCAGTTCTGTTTTGCTGAACTTCGATCAACTGATTTATTCTTCTTGTGACATGATTTGGTTCTTCTTTCTCATCTTTCCAAAGTTTCATCATAGGTAGGGCCAAATTTATGGGTAATACTACGTCAGTTCCATATACCATTTGAAATCAAGAAGTTCCAGTCGATTTCTTGGTGCCTATCCGATTTTCCCACAAGGCATATTTCAAATGCACATGCCAAGATTTTTTTATTTTCGTTCAACACTTTCTTAATTATGGTAATTAAAATTTTGTTTGATGATTCATCTAGTTCATTGCCTTGAGGGTAGTAAGCCATAGAGTGACCCAATATAATATTGTCTTTTGGGAAAAAGATGACCATTTCCATAGATTTGAATGCTTGGGCATTATCTGTAACTATCTTTCAGGGACATCCAAATCTAGATAATATGTTTTCTTCCAGGAAGTCTATCACCACTGAATCTGTCACTTTTTTAGTCAGAATAGCTTCTACCCATTTGGTGAAATAGTCTGTAGCGGTCAGGATCCATTTGTGTTGAGCACTAGAATGTGGATTAATTTCTCCTATAAAATCCAACCCCCATTGTTGGAACGGGGCTTCCATTTTAACCGGGACCAAAGGCAATGTTGGGAGTTTTTGCTTACCTACGAATAATTGACAAGAGTTACATGATTTGACTTTGGCATTCACATATGTGAATAGTTTAGGCCAGTAATACCCTTCTCTCAAGATTTTGATGTCCTCCACACACTCCCTCATTAAATTCATTTATGACCCTTTTGGTCTCCGATTCTACTAGACAAACCAGTAGAAATCCTAGAGGGTCTTTCCAATAAAATTGGCTCTCTAAAATACAATACTTTACCTCATGCAATTTCAATGTTCGAGCCTTGGATGGAGATATATCATTTGGGCATTTCAGAGTCAGAAGATAAGACACTATTTCTTTATACCAACCCGAACATGCAAAATTTTCTTCAATTCTGGTTGTCGTTATTTGGTCGTCGAATTCATCTATATCGTGACATCCTTCATAGTTTTGTAGGTTATTTATTCCGAGTGCTCTGAAATTTGATTCGGCTAGTAGCTTAGCTAAACCCTGTTCTTTTATGAGTTTTGTCAGTTTCACCTCTAGATCGAATTCTTGAATTTTAGCGAGCCATCAACCCCTCTTCCTGTCACTGTCAGGCTGAACCAATATATCCTTTACGGAACTGGTGGGCACATATGCAATGATCTTGGAGTGTAGCACGTAGGTTCTAAAAGCCTTTAGTTCCTTCACCATAGCATATGCCTTCTTTTCCATTATGTTGTATCTCAACTCAACGTCTCTAAGGATTTTATTGAAAAATGCTATTGGCTGCTCGAAACCTTCTTCCTTCTTCTGGAGGAGTACCGCCACAATTGTGTGTTCGGATGCAAATGAGAAAATAAAAAATTCTTTCAGATATTAGGGCTTTCTAGTACAGGCGCTTTGCCTATAACTTAATTGATATGTGAAAACGACGCTTTAGCTTCGACCATCCATTTAACTTCGTTGTTTTTAATAAGCATATCTGTGATCAATTTCATGATTTCAACAAAGTTTGGGATAAATCTTCTCAAAAAAATTATTTTTCCTAAAAATGACTGAATTTCTTTTACATTTCTAGGGATATTTATAGTGTCTATAGCTTTGACCCTTTTAGGATCAATTTTGATTCCGTCTCGAGATGCAATATGGTCCAAGAGTTTACCTTCTTGCATTACAAAGTGATATTTCTTGGGATTTAAAGACAAACCAAATTTACGACACTTCTTAAACGTTTTCTTGAGGTGTATCAGATGATCTTTGTCAGATTTGGAAAAAACGGTCAGATCATCAAGATAAATAACAACGAATTTATCTCTTTCGGTGACAAAGGCGATGTCCATGGCTCGCAGGAAAGTAGCACTTGCATTCATCAAACCAAATGGCATTTTTTTATACATGAATGTACCCTAGGGGGTAGTGAACGCAGTTTTTTCTTTATCATCTTCATTGACAACAATCTGGTTGTAACCCGAAAACCCGTCAATCATTGACATTCTATTAGACCTAACCAATTTTTCTAAAACATAATCCATTTTGGGTAGCGGATAATTGTCTTTGAGAGAGGATTTATTTATATTTCTAAAATCTACACAGTCTAATTTCTCCGTTCTTCTTTCTAACCGGGACCAAGTTAGCTACCCATTCAAAGTACCTAATCGGTACAATTATTTTTGCATCCAAAAGATTTTTAACTTCCTTTTCGACCACGAGAACTAAAATGGGATTGATTTGCTTGAGTTTCTATCTGAAAGGTTTAACACCTGGCTTTAAAGGTATCTTGTGTTCGATCACAGTGGTGACATAAGTTCTTAGCTCATCATAATACCATGCAAAAACGTCCTTATATCACTCGAGTAAGTCTGTATACTTAATTTTCATCTCAGGAGTAAGATACTTTGATATTTTTACTATTCTAGGATTTTCTTTGGTGCCTATATCACAATGTTCGACTTCTTCTCGTTGAGGTTGCAAGGTAGATTTTAGAGGTATGCCATTATGGTCAAATAATATTTCTAGAGGGATTAGACATTTATGGATTTGATTTTTTTTTAGTACTAACATGTGATGATTTGCGATCTTTTCTTGGAACTCTTGTAGGTCCTTCCCTTATTACATAATCCAAGTATGGTCATTCTAGTTTTTCTGGTCAATGTGTGTTTCAGCGAAGTCCTCCACCATTTCAAGGAACTTTCTGATCTGTCCATCATCTTCAAACACCTTCCAGTGTTGTATATTGTTTGGTATGGAGGGTCTATGCCTCACCTCTATGTGATATTTTAATTTGAAAGCCGTAGGAGGTATGAAATTCAAGGCTTCTTTGGATAATGAGTCGACCCGTATATTTTCTGTATGGAGAATGTAATGGACTTTAACTGATGAGAAAAAAAATTTCATCAAATCCCAGGCACAATTTCTATAAGATCTCAATCTCGGGTGTTTGGCCTAGTACTACCGATTTACTTGCTTCACGATTAATTCTACATCTCCATAGAATTCCAAGTTTTTTATGTTTAACTTCCTGACATCTTTTAATCCCAAGACCAGGGCTTCGTATTCACATACATTATTCACGTAGTCTATGCCCCACTGTAGTCTATAATAGAAAGGAATAATAAAATCATCCCCAGGTGCTACAAAGAGTACTTCTGCGCCTGCTCCTTCACATTACGAAGCACCATCGAAATACATTTTCCAAATTCCAGTACTATATACACTTTCTTTTATCTTTTCTATTTTATTTTTTTCTGTGAAATGTTCAACACATTCATCTATATCATCATCAATTGATAAAATACAATTTCCAATATCCTGATCAGCAACATAAACAAGTTAATTAATAGGATTATGTGGATCACTTACCATATATGCCAGTCGTGTCTCTCGGTATAATCGGGTGAACTGTCCTCCGAAGATGGGAATCGTAGTGTATGTCATGTCCAACTGAAGGGATCCTCCAAGATTAGTGCCCCAAGACCTGGATAATAGCATACCATACTTCAGAGGTATATCAATAATAACTACATCCATCAAACCACTTTTTACTGGAATCTGTGCAACATTTACTACTAAGTATTTGATCATGCCCATACATTTAACTTTTCTTGAATCAAATGAATACAAGTCTCTGTACAACCTGGTAATTTCGAGGCCAAGTCTATCCATAATAGCCTTGGGAATCACGTTATGTGAGGATCTAAAATATAGCATGCATTTATGTAGCAGATGATCATGCACATTTAGTGTAATGTAGAAAGGAGAAACAATATCTCTGGCCCCTTCAAAATGATGACCAAAAATTATATTAGGCTTATCATATTCCATATTTATAACGTCATCCTGACTTCCCATATCTGAAAAATTTATCATTTTTGGGATTTGATTTCAGTAAGCATGGTTCTTTTCCAGTTCAACTAGAGGTATCGGTATCTTGATTTTGTTAATCTGATTTTCTAGGATGAAACCTCCTATAGTCTTTTCGGTTTCTCTGATTGGGACTTCAGTCTCCTTCTTTTCTGTTTTTTTTTTTCATTGCTTTATTTTCAGTTGTTTTTGTTTCTGTTTTCTGTGTTTCAGTTGTCTTAGTTCTCCCAGTTTGGATCTCAACTCTCTTTATTTTGGTATTTTGTATTTCTGTTTCCTTTTGAGCTGGCTCATATACTTTTTCTCTTGGCAGGATTTTCTTTGGTTGGTTAGTTGCTACATTTTTAGTTTTAGACCTTAGATTATACTTATGTTGGATCTCGACCATTATAGTATCGGTGATCTCCTAGTAAGCAAAATATTTTGTATTATTTGTGTTTCTATCCTCATTAGACTGATGTTCCATATTTAAAGACCTCTCATAATCTTGTCTAGTCAAATGAGGTTGCATGAAATCATCATCGATATTAATCATATCATCTTCTAAATCCTCAAAAACTTGCATGTCATTTCCTCCTATAAAATTTTTGTTTTTTAAAGGAGCCTAAACTTTTTGATCTTCATTTTTAATCTATCTTTGTTTTATTTTGGGATTAGGGTTCCTTCTGAATTCTCTCCTAACAAAATGGTCTGCTTTATATTGATCTAGTTCCATATTTGAAATCTTATTTGATAGTTCTTTCATTATCTTTGCCATGTCATCCATCTTATCATCTCTGGACCTCCCACCCCCGGAGGATCCTAAATGTTCCCTAAATCGTTTAGTCTCTTTGTTTCCCCCTTTCCATTTTCTCTTTTAATTTTCCAGAAGACATCATATTTGACTCAATCTCTACGACATCATCTTGCATTCGGGTAAGTTTGGTATCCCTCCTTTCTCTTAGTAATAGTGCGAAATCAGGTCCGAAAGCTTCTGCAAAAGTTACCTTAGCTACAGGCTGGGAAGGTTTAACTTCAATTGGGATCTTGTTATATAATTTATTAAATCTTTGAATGAACTCAATAACAGTTTCATAATTTTTTTTTCTTAAGGCTCCAAAATCAGTTAAGTAGTATAGGTGACCTTTCCTCTCACCCCATTGTCTAAGAAAATAGTTTTCTAACTCATCGTAGGATCTGATTGATTCTATGGCCAAACCTCAAAACCAGGTTCTCGCATGTCCTTCGAAGGTTTGAACAAACAACCGTGAATAGACATCTCCGTTCTTGAGACCGATAATATCTACGAATTGATCAAAGAAATTTATATGTTTGGCTGTGGTTAGGTCTCCCTCCCCTGTAAACTTCGGTAGGTTTTTCATGTAGTTTTCAGGTAGATCATGTAGGGGTACTGGGAGGACCAAAGGAGCGTATCTGGTAGCTACTTTAGCGAAAATTCTGGGGGGTGGGGTTGGCCCTTGACCGCCCCCTCCTCCTCCTCCGACAACAACCATAGATATTCTAGGAGAGGAAACTAGTAAATTATAAAGAGGGTTTTCAAAAACGTATAGCGATCCTTTAGCGTCTTTGGTATGAAGTGAGAAAGGTTTCGAAAACTTTTTTTCGGGAGATGAGAAAACTGAAAAAGGGGGGAACAGGATACGAGGACTTGGTTCTTCTTATTTGCAAGAGATGTAAATGGGAGAACCTGCATGCGTGGAATCTGAGTGTATGGTATATTCTTCGATACTTTGTAAGGTTGGGAAATTTAACTCAAGAGATGATGGGATATCAATCAAAGCAGGCTTCAGTGTAGGTTTCTTACCTTCACTTACGCAAGAGGTAGTCGAATAGGTTTCATTTTTAATTTCAGGGAAAACTAATTTAGGGTTTATGGTCTCAACTTCAATTGTGTTAGCCGACGTTTCTCCAAAAAGGGTTTGGGTGGAAACTTCTTGTGAAGTTAAAGTTTCAAGTGGAATCTTAGCCTTAGACTGTGTGGATTTAGGTTGGTAAACCACAGTAGCTTGCTTAAGGAATCCTCTTGGTTTTAGTATTTTTTCGTGATCAGAAACAGGTGTGGTCTGCTTATCATTTGGGTTTTGTCTAGTGTTCCTTCGACCGGATGGAAGCTTATTTAAATGTGGAGTCACCAAGTCAATAATATAAACTTAGCCTTTATAATGTGTTCACTCTTTTTTCACTATCAAAGAGAGAAACTTACAAATGTCGTTCTCCCAAAGAAAAATAACTCCGCTTCGCCATGCCCGACAACGACACCAAAAATATGTTGTTCCTGAGTTTATACTAAGGCTTCAAGTATAATGTTAGGCATCAGGAAGTGAGGAAAAGGTTTCAATGTTTTCCTTTTACTACCGAGGTAATAGAGAAAAGTTCTTTAAATCAAATTAATATATTAACAACTCAAAGGTTGTTTCTCGCATCTGAGTTAAATTTGAAAAATTGAATGAATTGAAAGAAAAAACATAAAGCTGTTAATCAAAGCAAGGCATCAATTGCTGAAGAATCTTACTCTATAACAGAAGAAGATAGTGAGTAATGTAACCTTCAATGAAGTGTAAAATATAACATCTAATTAACATGAAGGTCTTGTATTTACTAACAGTGAATACAAAGGAAAATATGTTTGTTATCAGATTACTAGGTGAAAAAATAACCACAGTGGATTTTGTACTAAATTGTGATTCAAACATTCATCAAAGAAATATATATGAAAATACGCTAGAAGATGGAAAGACAAGGGAACACATAACTCATAATAGACGAGATGTAGAATCTCTGGTCTGCATTTGTATTAATTCTCAATAAAAAGATTCTTCTCCTTTACAATCGACAAAAAGAAGCCCTTGTTCCTTTCTCAAAATGTATATTTATACAAGATTAAAACATTTTGAATTCTATCATTCTAAAAGTTTCGGTTACAAATGAAAAGATGAAATGTTTCACTTCGTTGTCCCTTGTCTTCCTTCATGTTGGCGGGGAGTTTTCCTTTCTTTGTCCTCTAGTTCCAAAATAGGATGGAATAAGCAACTGTATTACTAGCCTCCAGAAGTCTTCCCTTTCCCATGTTCAATACAATTGACACACTTTTCTACCAACTAGGCTATCAACTTGGGAAGTTTAGTTTGGTCATTTGCTTCGAAAGTGTAGCACTTTTCCAACTGTGGCAGGCTTTCTCCTATTTTCCTGTCTTCTATAATGATAGACAATAACTGTAGGTTTGGTTTTATCAACCATTTATCTATTTGGACAATATCGACTTGTTTTATCTGAGCTGCTGGTTGGGCCCCAACAACTCCCCCTAAATGTTTACAAAATTTAAAGGGATCCCGTTAGAATCTTTATAATTATAATGAGCTATAGAATCAACATTTTCAAATAGTTCCATACCTTGGCTTTCTTTGAGACAAACTTAAGACATTCACTATAGTATGAGACATTTATTACAAGAGTATATGTCAAAAGTTAGAAACGAA
>JZKD02S1878502.1:50924-80223 GCA_000966675.3 Picea glauca
AAGTCAAAGTGAAATTAGAATCATAAAGTAAAGTACAAGGGTAATAGTCTTCCCCCTTTGTGCTTAGAGACGCATAAGCACATGGGGACCACTTTCCAAGGTACCCAAATCTCAATAGCGTCTGTGACGGGTTCATTTGATGTAGACAAGGGTGTGTCTTCTACCTCTTTTGAGGGTATTTATATTTGATCCTTGACCTATTTACCTGGTGTATCTATCTCCAAGGGTCCTTCTTCTTGTTTTAGGATCTCGGTTTCCTGATTCAAGGTCTCAGTTTCTTCTACGCTCCCCCGAGCCTCTTGTTTGCTAGAGTTTATAGTTGTTGAATTGTTGGTTTCTGTTTGTTGTATATCTGGGGATGTGGAGACTTTCCCCTGTAAAACTTTGGGGATACCACTCTTCCGATGTTCCCGAAATTTGTAAAATTCGATCATACCTTCAGGCGGCAGAGCTCGGACACAACTTAAAACTTCTGAGTAGGATTTCACTCCTCGAAACATCTCATCATGAGGATATTCTTCATGCTCGTATCTTTTTAGACTGTAGCTTTCCATGTGGTTACCCACGAGATTATTAGGGTCATGTTTCTTGAATTCAATATCTACCAGTTTCATTTTCTCTAAGGCCGTGGCTTCTACTTTGGCATGGCCGAAATCTAATAAAGAATATGTACCAATGTGTAGGGGAAACGATGGCCATACCTTTTTCTAAACCCCTTTGAGTTCCTTGTTGATCCCACTGAGTACAATTTGCTTGGTAATTTCACGACATACTAGCTTGTCAGGTAAGAATATCGACATGGCATATGGGGGAACAGAGTAACCAAAAACCCTAATATAATAAAATCATTCTTCAATGTACCAGTCTTCCATTTAACCTATATTGGTCATGACTCTATCTGAAAACCTGGGATGGGGGTGGCCAAAAATCGCGACATGCATTGGTACCATTACCCAATTAAAAATCTCATGGATGAAGTCTCTAGCTTTATCTTCCCAAAGTTTTGAGTGGTATATGTGAATAGGTTCTGCGTTAGTTGGGGTCCAGCTCCAACTCATTAATGGAAAGGGTGTCATGCAACAAATGGCATCCATAATATAAGGCTGCCTTCCCATTCACCTTTTTCTTCTGGTATTTTGTAACTTGATCCGCCAAACTATCCAACAACATCTTGGCCCAATCGAAAGAGTATCCCTCTGCTACTCTGTGGATAAGCGATACCCATGGGAGCAAAAAATGTGCAGTATTCTCTTTCCCATAAAGTCGACACACCATCATTTCTATATACATGAATTGTGGCTGTAAAGAAGCGATTGCATATATACCATGAGAATAAACTATGAAATTTTCAAGGCATGAGTACCAATACTTGATCAAGTTGGATAAGCTTTTTCCAAATTGTTCACATTATTTCTGTTTGAAACCCTCTAAAAATTTGGCACTGTAAGTAAATTTCGATGTGGGAGACAGCTTGTACATTTCCTATAGATGTTCTGGCTGAAATGATCCAACAACCACCTTTGGGGAATTGAATATTGTTCTGGTTGGAATATCTACGTGATCCAACACCCATCCAATCATATCACAATAGGGAAAAACCTGTTGCCTTGTAGCTACCTTTTGCATCTCTGACTGAGAAACCAACTTGTATTTTAGATACAAGTCTTCCTTCTCATTGTCACTCGAATCATCTGGGCCGTTTATTAGCTCATATTGCAATGTGTTGAAAACATGTGTCCATGTTTTGACTACAACGATATTTCTTGGCGAGGTATCAGAAAGGATATCTGAACTTTGGCCTGAACTTTCACCAGTACTTTTGGGTGCTTTCCATGGAGCTATGATATCAAATATCAATATTATAATTCCTGTCATAGAGGATGAAAATACAAACAATGGTTATCTCGCTAAGCAAACTCTGTGAAAACTAGAATGAAATTCAACTAATGACGGAAATCCTTTCACATTAAGCGTTTTAATGTGCGCATGTCTCTGTTGACACAACATTTAATTCTTTTAATAGAAATATTTGGAGATAAAGTAAGATATTATTTCCAATCTATCCTTCTCATAAATTCCATAAATGCTTGATATTTTGTGACTTGGGAGAATCGTAGAAGCAATCAATTTTCATCCGTAAATTTTACAGGGTAAAAGGTTGTTTAAGATTTTAATTAATCCAACTTAAACCTTTAATTAATCGTGATTAGTTCTTAATATTTTTTGGAACTCGTAGTCTTGGGTGATTTCACTCTTAGTCTTGAACCATGAACCCCAAATTTTTGAAATGTGATTTGATTAATCAACTTTGTTCATGTTTAATTTCTTAATTAATTTTGATTAGTTTGGAAAATTCGCGACTTCGAGTATCAGGGTTATAAGCTGTTTTTTTTTTTTGAGGCAAAACTGTTGAAATGAGAAAACGTGAGAACCATTAATTATCGTTAATTACCATTCATTGCCTAATTAATCAGGTTTATATTGAAATTCTTTCGCAACTTTTCATATTGGGATATTCAAAGGTTGCTCGAGGCGTGATTCCCTACTCGCGAAGGCGCGATGAATTAAATTAGCAATAATCACTCTTAAAATGTTTGATGATCATGATTAAGCTTAACCTTATTTCTCTATTTCTCATGTCGGGGCTTTAAGGACTTCGACATATTGGATAGTCAGATCTGTGAAACTCCAAAATCCGATGTTTAAGGTTTATCGTTAGTGTTTTATCGTTTAAAAAGGTAGGCGGCTCCCAATCCTTAATATGGAGTATTTGAAAAATATATGTGTTACAATAGACCCCATGCGTCATAATCCATCATGTCCCTCCATCCCCACTAAGCTTCCTTCAGATATTCCAAAATTCCAAGGAAGGACTCATGAGTATCCTGGTGATCACGTCACCACCTTTCACCTATGGTGCTCTTCGAATTCCCTTAATGACGATTCTATTCGGTTAATATTTTTTCAACGCACCCTCATGGGGGTTTCCGCAAAATGGTATATCGAGCTACCTAGGGGGTAATATGGAACTTTTAATCAGTTAGTTTTAGTCTTCCTCAGTCACTTCCAATTGTCGGTCTGTTATGATGCTAGCATTGAACTTCTGTCGACATTTTTTTAGGATAGGGCCACTCATATCTCGGATCACATATAGGAGTGGTGTAGATGAAAGAGGTTGATCAAGGCCTATATACCCCCATAATTATTGGTAGAGGGGTTCCTTAAATCTCTCCTGCATTATATTTTGAAGGATTTTTATACATCCCGGGTTACTTCTGAGGAAAAAAATATTTTTAAAGACAAACAGTTAGATCTTATGTATGCTCAGTATGGGATGCTATATGAGATTATTCCTAATGCACCGAGGTCAAACTATGACCCTAGACAAAAGTGCAGACCGCATGCCGATGGCATTGTAGGCTCCGTCAATGTGAAATTCGCAGAGTCAATGACAATCCATTTGAAAGACTTGTCTATAAACCAATTTGCAGTAGGGCCAGCTTTGTCTATGTCCTCTAATCCCACTCAAACGACGAATATACGCTCTGTGCATTCGTCGAATATCCTGAATGGTAGCCAACAACCAAGAGGGAGTAAGAAGAAAGGACATAATAATAATCATAGAGGTGGGAAGAATAATAATAAACTCAAGGACAATGTTAATAATGAGAAGACGAATAATAATGTTGGTTAGGGAAATAAAGAAATGCGGAAGGTGAAATTTCCCTGTAATATTTTTACAGACGATCACCTTACCCATTTATGCCCCAAACTTGTGGAAGCTCTGAGGCTTTTATCTCTATCGCCTGCCGTGTTGACAAATCATTTCCCACATAATCAACACATGGCCTCGAGCTCCTCAAATGTTGAAAATGTGGCGAGTGGGAGTCATAACACACCGACACAAGATGATGATTGTTTATGCATTAATATGGTAAAATATGAGGTTAATGTAGACACTCTATCTCATGATTACGGTTCTCCACAAACTGTACCTAGTATAGAGTCTCCTCCTCCTCTGGATACGCCCTTAAATATCGAAAAACCAGAGCCAACACCTTATATTCTGAAAGGATTACTCAAGCACTCTACCCACAATCCTAATGCTAGAGCCACCTAGAATTACTCTATTGTTGAGGACCTAGGTCAAAACCCTTGTGCGATGTCAGCTATGGAGGTACTCCAGACGTGCCCTTCAAAGAGGAATGCCTTGATATTTGTGTTAGGAGATCTAGATCCTTGTGGCTAGAAAGTTATCAAGTTTGATGTCACAGATGTGAAGCCTTTATTGCCTTACCATGTGGCATTCCAAATCCACATGGGTTACTCTAAGTATACCATCAAGCGCACTCTTGTTGATGAAGGCGCTACAACATGTGTGATGTCCCTGGTATGTTGGAAATCCCTTGGCTCTCCAACTCTTTCTCAGTCTCCAACCATGTTGACTGATTTTGACGGTCGTTCCTTCCACCCTCATGATATTCTTCCTGCCTTTCTGGTCCAGTTAGGTGGGAAGATGATAGAGGTGGATGTCGAGGTGGTTGATGAACCCCTTGATTATAACTTGTTACTAGGATGAAATTGGACTTACCCTATGACTGCAATCATATCATCCATCTTTTGTAATCTTCTTTTTCCTCGTGATGGGAAGATCATGATGATCGATCAGTTGTCCTTTGCATATGCTATCCCCAGTGCATCTGTTGGACTTTCGATCCCCGTGGTTGACAATTCTCAACCGAAAACTGAGAATATCGGTGTCAAAATGTATTCATCCCTTATGGGTACCTTCAACTTCATGGCATTGGTTCATCATATTTATGCCATGTTCAGTAGGCTTGTTTCATTAGAGAGGTTTGTTCCTTTCTGCACGTCCTATTTTGATGATCCTTGGACCATACCTTCCTCGACGACGTCTTGTGAAGGTCATGTTGAGGGGTCTTAAATCCCTTAAACTCAACAACATGAATCAAACCCACCACAAAGGCTCAATTAGACTCTGCAACGTTTAATGGTGGAATGGTTCTCCAAATCTCTCGATCTGGACAATTTTATCGATGGGCTTTACATAGTGATTTACAGGATATATTCTTGTGAATGTTCCTCCTTCAATTTGAAAGTTCTCTTTTTTTATTTCATTTTATTAGATGGTCTGATAAAAATATGTGTGTTGGTATAAACCAACTGGTAAAAAGGGGGGGGGGGTGGATCTTAACTACTGAAGAAGGTTGAGCTTGGGATAACCCTTGTGCTCAAGCATGCAGACAAAGATATTCACACCTGTGACAAGTCTAGTAATAATACATCTACTTGTTGGTATTTCAATTATTGACCGAGATACAATTATCAAAAGAAAACATACATCCAATAAAATGATGGCAAGAAAAGTAGTTTCCTTAGCTTTAGCATTAATCAGACATTAACACAACGATTTGCTTTCATCATTAGAGACAAAAACTACAAAAATATTGAAACAACTAACTTATCAATAGATTCATAAACTCTTACTCATTACATCATCGATTCTTGAAATAAAGTTGGAAATAATTCTTCCTCAAGTCCAATCACACACGCCTTTGATGAAAAACAAAAGTTTGTCTCTGTTCCTAAACATGACTTCTCAATTAAGGCAGCTTAGAAATAGTTCTTTACAATTCCAAAAAATGAGGGTCTTTGCAAAAACCATTGACCATTACTAAAAGGTCAATCCTCCTATTTATAACGAATCATTAACTAAAAATAGCTATGATGAGTGCAAGATAAGTAAAACAAAATATCGCCACATGGCGCTTTCATCTCTCTGTATTCTAAGAATCATCAGATAGTTTTACTGAAGTGGATGACTCTTCTCATACTCTAACCATTTGACAAAGAGTTCCTCGCATGTGTTGGCATATGGGAACCTGTGTTGGCCCATCGGGGCTGAAAGGATTTCTTTCACTTCTACTGCCTGTGCTCGGTACTTGAGTATTTTGACACTTAATCGCTACAAAACTGCTCGACCCTTGACTTGGCACCATGATCACCATATTTTCTATTTATGTTGTCCATGCCAAGTCTTTTTCTACATGTTGCTTGACTACGTCATGCAGGTCGACAATGTCCTCAGGTGAGCCAAATTCTGGGAGGCCGATGTATTTCATTTCCCGATTAATCTTTTCCCAACTCTTTTCACACTTGAAACACTTCTCTTGAATCTCCCACTGAGGCTCCAAGGCCATATTAACCCAGTATTCAATCTCTTTATTGATCCGATGTATGTTGTTGTCCCTCAACACCCGAATGTCATGCTCTTAGGTGTCTTGGTCCTTTTGAACGACACTGATGTAGTTGATCCTCTCACTGCTTGGTGAGCCTTCTCTTACCACCTTTCCACATCATTGCAAGTTGCTAGCACCATAAGGGTGTCTTCTTTAAAGTAGGCTATTCCTATAGTGAAAATGTGTCTTTCATTCATGAATTTGTCATAGGCATATTGAAACTCACCTCTCAAAAACATCGTGGCCTGTGTGGAGTCCTGATAGTATTTCTCCAAATGGCACAGATGCTCTAAGTCCTTAAGTGCAACAACCAACTCATTTTCATCCCTTCTTTATTTATCTAGTATGGCATATGTGATAGCCATCCCTGTGCCAATAAGCTTAGATGTCTTGGCGTGCTCTATGTTGAGAAACTTCTCCTCTGTGGTGATGAGAATTGAACTGTCCAACGTAAGCCTCCGCTTCTCAATGGTCCTCTTCATGATGTATTTTCTCTTTTGTTCATAGGTGATCACCTGTATATCGACTACCTCATCGACCGGTTCGAGGATTTGTTGTTCTCCCCAGGTTAGAGTATTTCCCAGGCTCCCGACGGTGTGTAGCTATTCTAGGATGGGTTCCTAAACTTATTCCATATGTCCCAATGGCTCAAAATCCATTTGTTTCTCATCGGATGGTGAAGTATCGACCAAAATTGGAGCACAAGGGGTAGGTTCAGTACTTACTTGGTAATCGACTATCTATGTGTCGATTCCTTTCTACAAAAATTCCTCTTTCTGACCTCCCAACCCTAGCTCATCCCTCAATATTTCCATTGGAGTTCCCGACGGGTTGAGTAACTCAGCATCTATGGAACTTTTAGCCTCATGGTCACTCTACGGAAGGCTTTGAATTGGAGCATCGGGACATGTGGTAGATTCTTTCTCAAGTTCCATTTATTTTGTAATCCAAACTAGAGTCACTAGGGAAACCTATGAACTCTCCTCATCATCATAGATGGTTATTAAGTCGAACAAAGGGTTAGGTACACTTGTCCTACTCTGTGTCCTCGATATCTCAGATTGGGTTGAAACCCCCCTAGTGATCTGATCTGCAGTAATGTAACTTCAGGGTTTTTGGGCCTGGTGATTTCTTCACGTTTTATTGGCTCTAAGCCATTGTAATTGGGTCATCAGTGGGGATGCTTGAAATATCTATGAGGTTACGATCATTTTGTAACTTGTCGACGATTCTCTGCGCCCCTTCTAGTAAGAGAAACCCTCTTATTTATGCATATGTAGTATCTGCTGCTCTGATCTCTTCCTGAGCTCTGAGGGCCTCTTGAGCTAACTTCTCTATTGTTTCCACTTGTTCTTCCATGCTCATGGACTTAAAACTGGTCATATTTGGGTTGGCCATCATATGTACTACCTCCTCCCAGTCCTGAGTGCACTCTACAAAAATTTCATCCTCAAATTTATCATGCGCGTATGGCCAACAAGATGATACCTGTGAAGCATGTTGGAGGACCAGAACTTTTGGGTCGTGCTTGCCAAATCGTCTTATCGGGAACCTGAATTCAAGTTGGCTCAACCCTTCTTATTTGTCTCGTGAAGTGTCCTTTACCAGATAAAACACCACATGGAAACCATAGGGTATGAAAGCCTACTTCTTGTCCTTGACTAGTGTGGCGTTATAGCCTAGCAGGATGGTATGATAGCATATTTATCCTATAATGAGCCGGTTTGGGACGTGAGTGGGGAGTAGATGCGGTGCTCCGGTGGCCCCGAACAACCTGATATAGGTTGAGAGTTCATCCAAAAACTAGTGGCCTACCTTTTCTATCATTTTCTTGGCTACTGTGGATAATCTCGGGCACTCCTTAAATATAATAAAATGAATACGAGCGATGAATTCATTGCAGATGAGTGCATAGGATATTTTGTACCTATTTTCCCAGAGTATGCTAAAATAAATGTGAATAGGGAGCTTCGCAACATGCCAGGTTAGATTCATTTCGGTGAAGACATTTCTTGTGCAGATAACATTGAGAAAGTATGAAGCCATGTGGAAAGAGGGTGCTTCCCCTTCTTTCAGTGTCCGAGCATGCTGAATACAGATGCTCAATTGTTTGGAAATTATTGCTTCCTAGTTGAAGCTACTTCTGGAGATCGCCACTGTGTATGCCAAGGTCATCCATGCCTCTGAAAACTTGAAGCAATCCTTCTCTCCATACAGTCGGCATATGAGAGCCATCAAGTATATATATGGCTCCCTTGGGTTGACTATCCCATACCATCCATTGCTCTGGTTTGTAAAAAATTTGTCCTCCTAGCACCATGAGGCCATCAACCGGCTAGTGTCATGGAATCCATACAAATTCACCACAAATTCCGTATTTAGTCGGTCCTACGGATCTCTAAGTTTGTAATACTTCTGGACTTCTTTCGGGAAGAAAAATCTAACACAACCGCCATTCACATCGTTGATTAAGCATTTCTGCACATCTGTATGGTCGATTAACCACTTCAAAACGTCCATGCTTGGGAAGACTGGTGTTTTGCAAGCTACCATGTGAAAATATGTTCGTGAGATGTTTGGGAACACCTAGTCTTCAAGCGCCCTTACATCCAAGTCATTATGTGGAATACATTTCGGGTACTCCTCTCAGTTGATTCTATTGAAAAGGTCCCCCCATTGTGGAAACATTACTTTGGATCCACTGTTGATTTCTATATCCCCGAAGACTGACATTTGAAAAAAATATTTCTTAGTTGACGTTTTTGTGATAGGCTCTTCCCTAGGAGCACACTCCAATTGTTTCGCAGTACTAGGTGAAGAGCCTTCACCTATTTCTTCTTTCTCCATCTTAGGTGCTCTGGGGAGCGTCTGATGGTTGGCTTTCTTGGTGACATTTTACCTGCAACTAGAATATAGTTAGAGACTGTGTAAGAAATTAGATGGATACATAACAAATCATGACTGTCGCATTGACAAACTTGAACACATACCTCTACTGCTTATTTAACCTGGTTTTGATAAATTGAGAATCAACACAGTCTTGAGATGCTCTCTTTGCTTCTTTGGATGCTCTAGAATTCAACTTATGCGCATAATGAAATCGTTAAAATCCATTATAGATATTTTAAACAGGATGAACTTACCTTTTTGCATCAACCATTCAATTCGGGTTATGAGTGTAGTTCTATTAAACATGCCACTAGATCCTCAAAGATGTTTAAAAATTAAATTTGATCGTGGGTTGACAACGTGGGTGTGAGTTGTAATGTGGCCTATTGGAGATTTAAAATTGTTTTTGTTCAATCAACGCACGAGGTAGAAAAAAATGTGGGATGAAACATTAACTGGTCTATTAAATGTCATAATCTAATCGTATCTTATGCCGAAAACATCCCATCATTTTGCTAGTCTAATTGGTGAGTTGGGGATTGAGATTCTGCTTCGAGCACTTTTCGTTGATATCTTCTTGAAAAATCTCCTACGTCGATCGATATTTCCATAAAGTGTTGATATGGTAAGGCTGACTTGGAGGTGTGACTAGGACATAGGAAACCTTAAGATGAATCAAGATGAAACTAGGTCGTATGACACCCTTACGTGATAAATACACATAGCACTTGAGACCGACGTCTTCATTTACTCATGTTAATCAGAATTGAGACTTTCTTCAAGCTATATGTTCTAAAACCCGATCCTATATTTTTGACAATGAAAAGTATCAAGGATCGACGATCGACGATAAACCTAACCAAGTGCTCCCAGATCAACTCTCTCGAAAAAGTCCCGATGCCAAAAGTGTATCGGGGATCGATGATCGATGATATGTTTATCACAGACACAAACGATTGTTTTAACCTTTCTAGATTTTCCCGATCCCGATAAAGTGCATCAGTTATCGACTATTGATGATTTCTTTATGGCTTTTGTCAATGTCTATATTTCTCGTATTTTTCTGACGCCGATGGGGATCGACTATCTCTTAAAACTTTGTGGTGAATAACTTACGCAAACCAACTCTGCCTTCTACCTACCAATGATGCATCAACGATTGACGACTATTGTAACTATGTGGCAACTTTACCTACTTGAATTTTGCTGACTCCAAACACAAGCACGTTAGGTGCAATGTAAGATGAAGATTCTTAGTTTAGATGTCAATTTATTTTAGACACAAGGTTTCATAAGTTCAAAAAAGGTTACTTGATTGATAAGAGTCATGAAAACAAAACAAAAAATAAACCATTCCCCAAAGTGAAATCAATTTAGATGGTAATAGAAAAACAAGTGGTAACCAAAAGTGATAAAATTTCATAAGGCTTTTAGGGTGTGTTGAGCACTCAACAAATGGCGACTTACTAGGTGAAAGCAGAATCTATGTTCCTTCACCGGGCTTAGTTGATGCAGAAGCTGGTTAATAGGTTAACTAGTTTTATTTTTATCAGAGTCTCTTCTATCCTTGCATTTGAAATTCCCCCGGTTCGTGAATCTGGGCCTGCCTATGGGGTTTCAACCTTTATTCCACCTTCATTCCCTTTAACCATGACCCACGCCCCATTTTGAAAAGATTCAAGTAAGGAATTCATTGGCACCAGGCCTTTTAATTATCATCATTCACTTGTTGTGGTGTTTCTCCGCTGCCAATGAGCATCCATAGCCCCGACAAAGTCACCCAAACATCAAAGACCTTGCTCCGCTTCCTGCGAGAATCCATAGCCTCGAAGGAGTTATATGCATACCCTCTCCTACTTTGTGCTCATTTGATGTAATTGATTTATTTTTGGCAGAGATGCCCTCATGAGCGAGTGGGAGAGGAGGACGTCTGTTATTTGCAAGATGAGATGGTTAAGGTGAAATTTTTTCTAGCTCTGCCTTGAGTTACATGTGGTCCTTTTCAACTTACCATATTTCCCTTCAGGTTTTACCAGACCAACAGGTGGACACTTCATCATTCGCCAAGGCTTTTTATTCGAAAATATTAGATACAAAACCCTTTTAAGAAAACCACAATTTTCCTAGTGTTTCTTGTGTTGAATGTAAGCATGAGTCAGAAACAGAGTTTGCTACACTGTATTTATTAAGGTCAACCAATGCCTTGCAGTACACAACTTTATTGCAAAAAAATACCACACAAAAGAAAAGAAGAAATAAAGAATTCTTCAATTATCCTACCTAACACCTACAAAATAAAATAACATGAAAACACGCACACATATATACTTTTAACATAAATATTGTTTTAGGGCCTAGCCATTCACCAAGAGGGTGTCGATTCCCCCCCTCAAAGTTTCCAACCAATACGTGTTTGCCCCAAGTTTCTCAGCTACCTGGAAAGGTCCGAGCCATAGATTTTGAAACTTTGAATGTTTTCCTTTTGGTTCATTTTCTCTATCCCATTTCAGGACTAAGTCTCCTACTTCAAGAATCTTCTCTTTGGCCTCATTCTTGTCAAACCATATTTTAACTATCTGTTGATAAGCGATGAATTTTGATTTTTCTTTCTCCCTTTCTTCCTCCAGCATGAGGAGGGTATCAATTCTATGTTGGATAACTAATGAGGTTTGTCCTCTAGATACCTGAGCAAGATGAAGATATGGAAGGTATAACCCGTTCGAGAGAATGGATTCTTGTCTGTACACTAGAAATTATGGGGAGTTCCCTATAGCTTCCTTGGGTGTTACTCTTGTTGGGGTCCTATATTTATAGGCGACCTGATTCTTCGACTATTGATTTGGTGTTTCTCCCATGATGACGAAGTATGGATTGGTTGATCCCATTTCCTCCCTCCATTCTTTTCACTCGATCCCCCATCACCCTGTTGTATCCTTCATATATGTTGCGCCCTCACTCCCTTGTCCTGTGGTCCCATTGACTATTCCCGCCACCCATCCATGAATAAACAAGACTTAGGATGAACAAAATAACAATAAAGGTAGTTAGATTAACTGATAATGTTAGTATAGGTTAAATTAATTATTAATTAATTAAAAATTGAGTTAGCATGTTAGTAATTAATCAATTGTTAATTAATTAAGTTAGTATTAATAACTAAGTTAGTAATTAATATTAATTAAAGATTAAATAAACAAATTAAAAATATTAAAAAACAATTTAAAACAAACAAAAAATAAATAAAATAAAATAACAAAAAGTAATAAAACATATTATAATAAACATACATAAAAAACAAAATACATAAAAAAAAATACAAAACATACAAAACAAATCAAATATGMAAAACAAAACACATACRTGAYATATAACATAAACATATAATAARATATTAATAAAACAAATAAAAACAAAAATTCACATATCCTAAGTCTACCCATACCCCACCCCTCATACGTCACACTCCACTCACCCCCCTCCTACGTCACACTCCACTCACCCCTTCACACTCCCGCCCACACCTACCTCCATGCACTTTCATACACTCCATACAGCCCATCACACTTACCATTTAAATCAACGCACCATAATTTTTCTGGACCCCCCCTCACCATCCGGAATTTAACGAGAGGGGGGGGGGTCCTGAATCGTAAATAATACTTGTGCACATCTGAACGGCTTAGGGACAGGCACCTAAATCAACGATCTAGATTATATTCTAGACCCCCCCATCCGTTCTACCTTTAATGGAGAGGGGGGGGTTCGGAATACCGCTTTTCACCAAAAAAAACCACTTTTCAATATTTTTGCCAATTTTTGCCTTTTTTACCATGTCTTCGTCCGAGGCCGATTATGTGCAAATGAAGATGTATTTTAAAAATCCGAGAGAGGTTTTTTCTCATCATGGTCTGAGGAACAAAAACCTCCCCCATTTTTTTCAACGGAACTACGATCAGGGAGAATCGAAGACATATTTGAGGCCAATTTTTCCAGATTCTCAATTTTCCATTTCAGTCCCGATCTTGCAGGAGCTGTTACGGCCAGCTGGGTACGAATTTGGAAAAACTGAAGGAGGTTTTTGTCCAGAACATGCTCATATACAATAAATTATTTCATTTTTCACCCAGGTGTCATCCTTCAAGAGAAAAACACGTCGTTTAGGACCCCTTTTTCGCAGAAAACTGGTCCATCTTTCATGGCAGAAAACTCCAAATTTTGTGGGAGTGGTGGCTATTTTTGGCCGAGGCGGTTAAACAAACTTCCAAAACTTATTGGGATGATCTATCCTATTTATTCAGATGATTTTAATGTAAAAGGGTTCGACCTTTGGAAAGATTTTGGCCCTTTTTGGCTGGACTGTGGGCCTTGTTACTTCAGGAGGTTTCTCTGTAATTTTGGAATGACAAATCAGTGATGGAGGAAATGATTTACATGATTCTCGTATAGCAGTGTTGGTGGTGTGTACCTTGTCTGTTTTTAATTATCTTTCTGCTATCATTTAAGCATTTTCATTTCTTATTATTGAAAAACATTTAATGGAGAAGAATTTATGCGTGCATACTCTTTGTCCAAATTTTTCAATAATATCTATGTTTTCTTCTAAAACTCAGTCTATGAATTCTTAACTTCTCATATGCTTAGTTTTTCCTCCCCTTTTCTTCCTCAAATCGACACCCTTTAAACTTGATTCGATCCAACAGTTGTTACTATCTTGCCCTGTGGATACATTTACCTCTAGATTTGATTTGATCATTGTCTTATAAACCGACCCCATAGCTCAATGGTGATCTGAGAAACTCGTCAACCACATCCTCATCTAAATATTTTCAAAAATCCCAACCCCATACTTTCATAGCTAGCCTAATATCTATTAAAACAGAGCTATATCATACAGAGAGATCCCTCTCTGAGTCTTGGAGGGCTAGATCCAAGACTCGAAGTGTTTTTTATGTTGCCTCTGTGACTGCCTTACAGCCTTGGGAAAATTACAGAGTGCTAACAACTCTATCGACCCATAAGGCATTATGAAGCACACTGTGAAAATTCCTCTAATTGTCTGCAACTGTTTTCTTTCATATCCTCACTAGGTTCTTATTGGTTGATTCAACCACTCCAATCCCATGTGGATAGTAGTTTGCAGAGTATCTAATCATGATTCCTTTATCTAGAGAAAACTCTATTAACATAGTGGAATAAAAGTAAGTGGCATTATCAAAAAAAGAATGGAAGGAATATTGAACCTTGTGATCATCTATTGTTCTATGAATTGGATTACCACCTTTTCATTTACGTGAGTCAGAGGGCTGATCTCTGCCCATTTTGTAAAATAGTCTATAGAAGTCAGTATGTATCTATGTTGTTTTGAATAACTTGAGGTAATTTATCCTATGAAATCTAATCCCCATTGCTTGAATGGTATGGATATAGCCATTGGTTGGAGTGGGACAACTTCTCTCTTTTTCCTGCCCGCGCTCATTTGACAATTTTTATAGTTTCTAGCATATGTGTGAACGTCCCTAAACAGAGTAGGCCAGTAATAGCCGACTCTCAGTATCTTGTGAGCGGTTGTATTTCCTGCAAAGTGTCAACCTGCAGGGTCATCATGGAGCTCCTCTAGAACCTTTTCTGCATATTTGTGTTTGAGACATCTCAAAAGTACCTCATCATAATTCATGCAGATGAGCACCAAATTTATGAGACAATATTGCGTCGATTTTAGTCTTAGATCCCTCCTTTCCTTAGGGTTTAGGTTTTCTGGAAAATCCCCGTGATGCAAGAGATAAATTTGTTTTCCATACCAATACTCCTGCCCTAGGGGAACATATAAATATTCACTACACCATAACGCAAATTCATTCTCCCACCTGGAGTCTTCATTTACTTGGTCTTGGGCTTCAACAACCAGTTTACACAATCCCTGTCCCTTAACCAGTTTTGCAGGTTTTATATATAGATCAAATTCTTGGACAAATGCCATCCAATTTGATCTTCTTTCCCCCATATCCCATTGAGTGAATAGGGATCAGACTCCGGGGTGAGGCATAATGACTTTGGTGTGATTTTTTAGAATGTAAGTTCTGAAATGTTTTACTACTTTGTATACCACATAATCCTGTTTTTCTATAGCAGGGTAATTCAGTTCGTCCCCTTGCATATTAGTGCTCATAAATGAGACCGGGGCCTCATTGTTGTCATCATCCTTCTGAGTCAATACTGCAGCTAAATATTGGTCGGAGGCAAAAGTATAGAGGAAAAAATATTTTATAAATTTGGGACTTCGTAACACTGGAGCTTGACATATTGCATTCTTAATGTTGCTAAAATAACTTTTTCGTTCGTTATCCCTCTTAAATTCAACATCTTTGTGGATCATTTTTTGTAAGGGTTTGATAGTTTCAGTGAAATTGGGGGTGAACTTCCTCACAAAATTGATTTTCCCAAAGAAGGATTTCATAGCCTTTTTGTTGTGGGGTAAGGGAAGCAGAGCTATTGCCTAAATTCGTTATGGGTCTATGCGAATTCCTGCTTGAGATATAATATGGCCTAGTAATTTCCCTTCCTTGACACCAAAGATATTTTTCTTAGGGCTTAAAGATATACTGTGTTTTCTACACCTTTCGAAAATCTAGGTTAGATGTTGGATCTTGGCCCTTGACCAAGTTTTGAAGTATACTTGGTCATATTTGACCATTTTGGGACTGCGACAGCTTTCCAAAGATGGAGCGCAACGCGAAGCAAGCAAGACCTATTTTTGGGTACCTTTTAGGGATTTTGGGTTGATGTAAAGGGAAAGGGATGTTGGCCCATGGGATTACCCACGTTTAGGCCCATTTTGTATTCTATAAATAGATACCTAGGCAATGTAAGTAGGGGGGACAACTTAGTGCAAATGTATAGCTAAAGGCTTAGTGCTAGTAGTTGGATTTGTGTGATTGGATGTGTATTGCAAGTGATCTGTGCATGATTGTAAGGAGATTGGAAGGCTAAGTGCAAGTTGTTGTGGTCTTGTGTTGAGTGCAAGGAAGAAGGATCTAGCGAGCTGCGCAGATCTTTTGTCTTGTGCGAAGTAAGGGTCATTGAAGCTCCGTGCTGTAACTGCTTGACCGAGATAATATAAAGAAGAAGAATTTGTGGATGTAGCCCCAGGGTGGGGGTGAACCACAATAACTCTGTGTAATGTGCTATGTTCTTTGACCTAAGTGTTTTTTCCTTTTGCCTAAGTGCTTGTTGTAATTAAGTAGATCTAGCTATGCTCTGTGCTTATGATATAAGAATGAATGTTAGATATGATATATAAGATTTTTAGTGCTTGATCTGTTGAATCTAATCTATGTTTTGTGGCTAATTACTGAATCTTCTTTAGTCTAAGTATTCACTGTGATGCTCTGTGCCATCTGTGAAGTACCATAAGGGTTAAATATAGATGAATGATCTATGCTAAGTGCCTTGTAGTAGATATAATCACAGATCGATGTCCCAGCTAAGGTTTCAGACACTTGAGTCTTGAAACCACCCCTTCCTCTACCTCAGGTGAGACTTCATCTGCTTCACAGGTGTTTTCGAAAGGGCCGGTAGTTAGGGATTTGTTGGTGCACTCTTGAGCGTTGAACCCTGGGTCTGCCCTTGTGCCAACAAATGGTTCCGTTGTTGGGACCTGAAACTGTGATTGCTGGGAAGTGAAGAAAAAGAAACGTTGTGCAAAATAAATCTCTGTGTGTAGATCTATTTCCCTAGTGCACAACTTTTTACTCGACCTATGCATCTTTGTGCCAGGAATAAGGTCAAATATGAAGAAAGGAAGATCAGATCCGAAGAAAATAAGCGAGATCTGAATGCTCTGTGCTCTAAGAAAAGTAAAAGTAGAAATTTATAAAAGAAAGAAGTCATATCTATAGAAAAGAGGTAAGATCTGTAAGCTTTGTGCTCTAATAAAGGTAAGAATAGTCAAAAGTTCTTAGATCTGGAAGCTTTGTGCTCTGTAGATAAGTGATTTTTTTTGTTTCTAGAACATGGATCTAGGTATGTTTGATAGATTCTATCCTAGCTTAAAAACTAGGGCATTAATAGATGAAAGAAAGTTTGATATGAATCGATATGATTAGTATAAAGATAGATATGTTATACCTATGCATAAAAGGAATGTCTGGACTAACAAGTGGATGCAAGATCCTAGAAAGAAATTTTTGCAGGCCAACCATTATGATCCTAGCGCGTAGTACAAGAAGAGTTGGGAATCATTGAAGAGAAAGAGAGGATTAACTCTTTGTTATAGTTCCATAAGACCAGGCCATATTGCTAAGGAATGCCCTGGGAGAAACCCTAGCTGCCTCTGTTGTAAAGCTATGGACCATGAAGTATTGGATTGCCCTAGAATAATTGCTAGACTTGAAAAAATGAATATGGAACAAGCAAACTCTGAAGGAGATCAAGAGACTTAAATTATGGAAGAACCCCAAAAAGAATCAAAGATCATGTTACTGAAAATAAAATAAACCCTAGATGATCACAAGGATGTCAGTTTGTCAGAAATCTTCAAATAATAGGAGAAAATCGAAGTAAGAATAGGAGACTTCGACATTGACTATGCCCTGGATGAGGGAACACCGATGAATATTATGATAGAAAGAACTTGGGAAACCCTAGAAATCCCTGCTCTGGTCCCTTCACTAGAAACCATCGGATTATTTAAAGGCAAAATGGTAACCCTATGTGGTAGAATTACCCAGATAGCTATGAATACCCATGGAAATTTGACAGAGGAAGAGTTCAAAGTCATTAGACTTATTGAGGATTGTTCCCCATTTCCATATTTTCTAGGAAATATCTAGATTGAAAAAGACCAGATCTGGAGGAAAGAAGAAAAGGAAGCCCTAGAACAGAAGAAGCAAGAACTCATGGAATTTATGACTAGAAGGATTGCCTACTTGATGGAGGAAAAAGAGAACAAATCTCTGATGTTAAACACCAAGAACCTAGATGTCGAAGCTATAAGAGCATTAGAGGAACCACATAAGACCGAAATATCTAACCCATATGATGAAGGAGTATTACCCTTGGATCTGAGGAAAGATCCCAGGTAACGCGAAGTGACTATGTCAAGAGAAGATAAGATTCAGAATAGAAAGAGGGTGACCGAGACTAAGCTCACTCGGAAAAAGGCTAGGAAGCTAAATAAGAAGAGGGCCAAAATCGAAAAGCTACAAAAAACTCCAAAAGGAACTTCGTCGAAGGAAAAATCACAAGAATTGATCTTTGTCAAGATATCAGAACAACGACATCTAGCACTTCGCCATGGTGCAATAATATAGCCATTGGACCGATATACCTGTTCGACTTCCGCCCCAAATGGGTCGAAAAGCAATTATGGATTCCCATTAGACTGTTGAACAGCACCATAACGGATAGAACAAAGTTAATGTAGGCCCCATATCCATTGGAAGCACACCATTGCTACGTTTCCCTACTTAGTCTATCATGCCACGCACCATGCATACTTTTGCTAAGTGAGAATTTGAGCTCAAACCTTGAGATTACTTCACCCTGCAATCATTGCCTTCTTGCCTTACTATTCATCATAATCTCAGCCATCATTTTCACACCTGAGCTAGTGGACCCAAGCTTGTATATTGGACGAGCTCAGCGCTGTTGAGAAAGTAGTTGAAGAAGTTTTCACTAACCTAATGGCTGAGAGAGTCATGTCAGAGAGAAGGATGTCTGCAGGTGTGCAAGCATCATCGTCGGGAGGAGTCCAAGATTCTCCCTCCACTGCTCCCAACGCAGGACCTTCCAGAACCACAACCGAGACAAGATGATCTCGCACATTTTGTCTATTTACATCCCACCTTTGAGTAGTAATATTAACCGCGACAGTGTACCCAGAGACTTTGAGTACAACTTGGTCACCGCGTATCTTCCGAAAGGAGTGCGCGTAGTACGTGCTAGCCAAGATAAGCTCGTAGCACTAAAATTCAGTGATTTTAACCTTGGAGATCGAAAAACCTACATCATGTTGGTTCTGCATAAATACTTAACTAAGACCAAAGGCCATAATCCTAATATTGTCCCACAGTCTTGGACCCAGAACCTCACGTATTCCACACTAGTCAACGTAATGAAGATCCCTCACTTTGGCAGACACCAGGAAGTCAACGCATGCGTCAGGTTGTTGTTGTCTTGCTACCACGGTGGATATTTATGGTTGGACCGCTGCATTACTGTGGATCCAAATCTAATCAATCGGATCATAGGACTCAACATGCAAGGCCCTGACCCACAGGAATTTTACCCAGGAAAGACCTCTGACTGAGCACTAGCACAACGGATCAAGGAAACTTATGGCGATGTAGAGAAGGGCACGTGAGGCTACAAGGTAGCCCCCATCCAGAGTGGCGCAGTGTGCCTTGCATGTCAGTTGATCGCAGACAAATCAGTTCATAAGAACATACCAACACAGGTGACTGGCTTCGTAGTTGACCTCGCAGGGAAGTGCACCGAGGGACTACAAATGAATTGGGCGCAGTATCTCGTCAACCAGTTAGAGTTGGATTGCAGAGGTGTGCAAGACCAAGGGTATGAGTTCCACTTTAGTTGGCTACTCATACTCATCACTTTCATCACTTGGGAGCTTCTAGAGGGAGCCACTTTACCAAAGATCGAACCCTTTGAACCACTGGCCGTGAAGTTCTGTACGTTGTGGTACTCCAGTGACATGAACAAGAAGTGGTAGTCTAATTCTGTCTTCCACATCTACTTCAACCAATTGAAAACTACAATTCAGTCTACATCGTGAATCACCCTGAATGCACTTCATAGGTTTATAACTTTGATGAAGTTTAGCGCGGATCGCCACTTCATCTACATTACAACGCGCGATGATGAAAATAAACACCAGCTCCAATCCTACTACAAGCTGACAGAGGATGACTTGGATGAGATCACCAAGGAATGTTCAATAGACCTAATTGTTGTAGCAGACCCCACAGATATTTCCAACAAGGAAATCCCTGAAACTATGTTGGATACACCTGGACCAAGAAGGACTAAGAAGGATGACGAAGTTGAAGATGTCCCTATCACATCCGCAAAGAATGCTTCAATCTCACCTACACAGGGAGGTGATGGTGATGAGCTAGGGGGTACATAAGTGGAGAAAAATAGAGGCAAAGTGACTCCACCAAGAGAGGAGGAGGATCCCTCCCTGAAAATAAATATGACACCACTAAAACCCTCCTCCTGAAAGAAAGCTAAGGTTACCCAGACCACTCTTAAAAATACCTAGATGACTTTGAATTCTTAATTGCCACACTAAACGACATTTCACTCGAGCTCGCAGAAAAAAAAAAAAGCAAAGCAGGAAGAGCTCTTCAACCAAATCAAAGGCAAACTCAAAGAAGTGCAGTAGGCACTCCAGTCTAGCCAAGAAGTGTCTATAATGAACTTGATAAGATAAACATCAGGAACATGCGATGAGCCCACACAGATACACCAAATCACTGATCAAGTCGAAGCTCACCTTCGACGAGCTCAAGAAGACACAACGCAAGCCACCCAGGCTTTGATGCAAGCACAAACAACACTTCTAGAACAACAGAAGGAGGCAGAACAAGAAAATCTTACCCTGAAAGCGAAGTGGGATGAGGAAAAGGCATAGTTGCTAGCAGAGAAACTTAAAGTCCAGGAAAGGATTCACAAAGCACTACACTCTGTGACAGTCATAGAGGTGAAGATGGAAGATCATCTCCCACAGTAGGTGACCCAACTGGAAGAAGTAATCCAACAACTCCAACAATGCATCATGGATATGGAGCTCCGCATCATGCCCGAGACCCCTCAGGAAATTAGAGATCTAAAAGAGGCCACTGCTCGAAGCGCAGTGGGACGATTAAATTTTTTTTCCTTGGAATGCAAGTAACTGAACACTAGAAGCACCAAGACTTATGAGACCCTCGCAGAGAATCTAGAACTACAGACATTGGAGGCACAACTCCAAGAATCCAAGTAGCATGCAGACACACTACAGGCGCAGATAAATACTTTGACCTCGGTAGAAAGAATGAAGTGGTTCGCAGAACAACACACAACCCAACAACATGTACATGCACTACAAAGTAAAGTGATTGAATTCTCCCAATGAATTCAACTGATCCAAGAAAAGGCATGCCAAGTGTTAAATGAACTTGAAATATAGGAAGTTGAACTTGGACAGGTTGTCATCACTGCAAAACAACGCCTGGAAGGACTACTCAATGACACAGTGATCTAGGAACTTACTGAGCAAGAGGCTGTCGCACTGTAGTAGGTCAAAGAATCTCAAGCCAAGCTCGAGGCATTCGAGGTGGAATTGAACAGACCTGAGTGACTCGAGACGAGTCACATGTGAGTGTTGGGGGCCTATTGGCCCTTTACCAAGTTTTGAAGTATACTTGGTCATATTTGACCATTTTGGGACTGCGACAACTTGCCAAAGACGGAGCGCAACGCAAAGCAAGAAAGAACTATTTTTGGGTACCTTTTAGGGTTTTTGGGTTGATGTAAAGGGAAAGGAATGTTGGCCTGTGGGATTACCCACATTTAGGCCCATTTTGTATTCTATAAATAGATACTTAGGCAATGTAAGTAGGGGGGACAACTTAGTGAAAATGTATAGCTAAAGGCTTAGTGCTAGTAGCTAGATCTGTATGATCGAATGTGTATCGCAAGTGCTCTGTGCATGATTGTAAGGAGATTGGAAGGCTAAGTGCAAGTTGTTGTGGTTTTGTGCTGAGTGCAAGGAAGAAGGATCTAGTGAGCTACGTAGATCTTCTGTCCTGTGCGAAGTAAGGGTCATTGAAGCTCTATGCTATAACTGCTTGACCGAGATAATATAAAGAAGAAGAATTTATGGACGTAGCCCCAGGGTGGGGGTGAACTAGGGTAACTCTGTGTAATGTGATTTGTGCTTTGACCTAAGTGTTGCTTCCTTTTGGCTAAGTGCTTGTTGTAATTAAGTAGATCTAGTTATGCTCTGTGCTTATGATATAAGAATGAATGTTAGATATGATATATAAGATCTTTAGTGCTTGATCTATTGAATCTAATCTATGTTTTGTGGCTAAGTATTGAATCTTATTTAGTCTAAGTATTCACAGCGATGCTCTGTGCCATCTGCAAAGTACCATAAGGGTTAAATGTAGATGAATGATCTATGCTAAGTGCCTTGTAGTAGATATAATCACAGATTGATGTCCCAGCTAAGGTTTCAGATACTTGAGTCCTGAAACCACCCCTGCCTCTACCTCGGGTGAGACTTCATCTGCTTCATAGGTGTTGCCAAAAGGGCCAGTAGTTAGGGATTTGTTAGTGCACTCTTGAGCGTTGAACCTCGGGTATACCCCTGTGCCAACATTGGATGTGATCTTCTCTATTCTTTGAATACATAGTCACGTCATCCAAATAGACTACTACACACTTATTGATAAATCCACAAAAGGATACGCCCATGGCCCTCTAGAACATTTCCCTTCCATTAACTAACCCAAAGGCCATGCATTTATAAGAAAAGGTTCCCCACTTGGTTCTGAAGGAAATTTTTAATCAATTTTCCTCTGAAACTAGAACCTGGTTGTGACCTGAAAAATCATCTAGTAGAGAGAAAATATCAGAACCAGACACAGTCTATAGGAGTTGTTCCATTGGTGGGACTAGGTAGTTGTCCCTTTCTGATGCTCTGTTGAGGTTTCTGAAATCCACAGAAGTGGATTTTCCCATACGTTTTCCTGAAAGAAACCAAATTTTCTACTCGAGAAGAGTGTCTAACTTGAAAGATAATTTTAGCATCTAGTAATTTATTTAACTCTTTCCACATGAGGGGTTCTAGAGATGGGTGATACTTCCGGAGCTTATGTTGGAATGGTTTTAATCTGGATTTTAATGAGATTATATGTTGGATAATGCGAGTGTCAAAAGTTTTCATATATTGGTAGGACCACGCAAAAACATCTTGATATTCTCTGGAAATTTGAAGATAGGCTTTCCTTTCTTCTTTAGACATTGTCTTGCCTAGATTTATATTTTTAGGGTTTTCTGGGGTTCCTAGGTTTATAGTCTCGTACAGGGGACACAAGCTCCTTGTCTTTTTGTTTTTTGACCCTTTAAACCTTTCTTTTGAGTCAAAGAGATTCTCCAAATTGGTTACCCCTTTCGATATAGTGTGAAACTTTGGTTTGACATTAGAGTTATCTGTTTCACCTCTTTGTTCATGGAAATCAGTTTCTACTAGTTTCTCTTGGAATACTTCATCATTAATAGCTAGGTCTTTAAAATTTTCTTGATTGGTTAGGAAGTCTATAATATTTTCATCTCCTTCAAATACCTTCCAATTAGAAATATTGTTGGGCACTAATGGTTTGTAGACCAGTTCCACGGTGAACCTGAAGACTTCATAGTCTTCTAAAGGGGATAGCCTCGAAGTAGCAGAGGCCAGGGAGTCAGCAAGAGTATTCTTTGTCTTGGGAATCACTGTTATGTTGAAGGCTTCAAAATGTTCTATTAGCTTGTGCACCTCCTGTTGATAATTCCTTAGGTGGGGAGAGTTACAATGTATAATATTTTTTACTTGCCTAACGATGATTTCAGACTCCCTGAAAACATTTAGTTCTTTAACGTTTAAGTCTATGGATTTATTTAGTCCTTGCACTAAAGGTTCATAATCGATAGTATGATTAGTGCCTTCAAATTCTAGTCTGCAGGACAGGAAATTTCACTTCCCCTTTGGGTCAATGAGGATACATCCCACTCCCAATCCCTCTTGCAATTTTGATCAATCAAAGTATAGGGTCCAAACTTGTGAGTGAAAATCATCATCTTTTGTATGCCTACTAACTTCCTCCTCTCCACCTATTTTTTCTATGGTTTCCAACAGAGGTTCTTGATAGAAGAGGGTTTCTTCTGCCGCTACCAATAGATTTACTTGAAAACCCATTTCGGAGTTTTGAGTAAGGGGTACATCATATGAGAGAGGGGAGAAGTTATCGAACTCAGAATTGCAGGAGTAGTTTTCTAGAACGGATAAATCTATCGATGAGGGTTCATTGAGGGTTTTTAAATCGGTAAAAGTATGTTTAATATACCTTTCCCTATCGATCCTAATCATGTTTGTGTGTCCCTTTAATGGAAACCAGAGGTGAGCCCAGTCCGTGCTAAAATATTCATTCAACATCTTGGACCAATCTCGACTAAGTAGTAGTCCATAAGTTATTGGTATATCTACTACAATGATGTCAATTACTTGAACAAATTTTGGGTGTGTAGTAGTTTTGATCATGACATCCTTGATTTCTCCAATAACGTTTACCTGAGTTTTGTGTAGTTGTATAACATGTTTATCACTTTTGAGCGGGATTGCGTACAATTTCTTGTAGATAGATAATGGCATAACATTAGAGGATGCCCCTGAGTCAACTAAACAATTATGGAGGTTTTTGTTGAAGACTTCAAATGTTAGAAGGAGCAGTGGGGCACGAGACTTTCCTTTTTTATCTGTAGAGCAAGCATTCACATTTGTTTTATTTTTTTTCTCTGTGGGAGTTGGGGTTTTTCCTTGGTCAGTGATTGTTTTAGGGGTTTCTACTGAATTTAAGGATTGTAATAGAATGTCCTTTTGTTGGGGAATTATACACATGTCCATGACCAATACATTTGCCTTCAATCTTTTTAAATCTTCCATTATGTTGTAGTATAGCTTGAGTGATTCTCGTGTATGGATGTTTATAGGATTTCTTTGGGAGAAAAAAGGTGCTTTCGGGTGATTGGTTTCTTATTTTCCTCTCAAAGTGTGGGCAGTGGTAAGGTCATTTGAGACCGAATGACCCCTACTTCACGTTTTCACAACCAAAACCTCAGTGTGTGGTTATTGAACCTCAAATATATCATCGGAAGGAAGTGGTAAGTCATGATCCCACAACAACATGGTTGTTTCTTCCGGTGGGTCAACTTCCTCTTGATCGACAATATTTACTGCTGAGCCACTTGATTTTTTGGTAAGGGAAACTTCGTCTAGGAACCAATTGGCCATCAAATTCATGGTATGCACCCATTGTGGACAATCTCTTTCAGAATGTTTCTCTTGATGATAGGTACATAAAGAGTCAGATGCCACATTGCCCAGGTCAATCTTTAAGTTGGTTGGGGGAGGTTTAATTTCTTTGAATGGTGGGTTTCTCTTAAAAAAGGGATTATAAGAACTTTGGCCTTGGTTTCCTTCCCCTACACTTTTTTTCATGTCTACGATTTCATTCGACAATTTATTTATCATCCATTGTAGGTATTCTATTCTCCATTTCCCTTTTCAGGACCTTGTTCTATTTATTTTCCTGGGGGTCTAGTCAACAAGAGTCCTCTCCTGGATGGAGGTTGAGCTTCCTTTTTAACTAGTGAGACCTATCCCTCTTTACATCCCTTCATTTGGAATTCAATTGTTTTGGCTTCCTCAAAATTTTCAGCTAGGGTATGCTTGGCCTCCCTTTTTACAAACATGGAAATAGAAGCAAGGAGAGCATTAGAATATACTTCAATTTGCAACTCCTGAGTGGGTTTAGCTTTGGGTTGAAATTTTTTTAGGATTGTGGTAAATCATTGATTGAAGTCTTTAACCTTTTCTTTTGAACTCATGGTGGCAACGAATAGTTCAACCATTAAAGCTCCTGTAGTGTTTTCTTCTGCAAATTTGTCTAAAAAATTCTTTTGAAACTTCATCCAACTAGTTATGGACCCTACAGGTAAGTTAAAATACCACATGGAGGCTGAATTCTCAAAGGTATAGGGGAACATATTGCATACTACATCTTCATGTTGGACATTCATCAGTGTAATAACTAGTATGAACTTTTTAATATGGTCTTAAGGAAATCATGAGGTTTCAGGGTCAAATTTAGGGAGTAACTTTTTTGGATGTTGAGGGAGGTTATGTACCGATCTGAGGATTTCCAGAGCATCTATGGCCAACCACGTTTGATTATTTTGAGGTGGGTTTCCCCTTTCTTCATTATGATCATTGTTATCCTCCATGTCTTTCGACTTTGAATCTGAGTGATCCGAGTTAAACCCTTCCTCGTCGGATTCAAAATCATCGGGCTCAGAGTAGTTACCAACTGGTGTTTCGAGGATCATATAACGGGATGTTCGATCTCGATGAGGGAGAAACATATCAATTCTTCTACTGTGTGAAAAAAAACCTGGTCGGGGGTATCGACCACTGGTCTGCTTACTTTTGTTCTATGAGGAAGTAGCAGAGCTAAGGGTAATGATCCAATTTGCCGGGCGTAATCTCTTGTGATTCATTTGAACTGGTTCAACTCCTCATGGGGAAGAGCATAAGGTATTTCAGGGAATAGATGTTCTTCCTCTTGCTGGGGTGAGTTAATCCTTTCATGAGTACTCAGTGTATGTGTGATATATTGAGAATGAATATCCATGCATGTGGATTGTTTTGAATCTACAGGCTATGAAAAATATTATATCAGAAATATTGTTAGCCATTCATTCATTCAGGACCTCCTTCTAGCGCCAATTCTGTTGAGGGGTCCTAAATCCCTTAAACTCAACAACAAGAACCAAACCCGCCATGGAGGCCCAATTAGACTTTGGAGTATTTAATGGTGGAATGGTTCTCTGTATCTCTCAATCTGGCCAATTTTATCGATGGGATTTACGTAGTGATTTACAGGATATCTTCTTATGAAAGTTCCTCCTTTAGTTTGAATGTTCTCTTTTTGTATTTTCTTTTAATAGATGGTATGATAAAAATATGTGTGTTGTTATAAACCAGCTGGTAAAAAAGGGGGGGGGGTGATATTAACTACTGAAGAAGGTTGATCTTGGGATAACCCTTGTGCTCAAGAATGCATACAAAGATATTCACACCTATGACAAGCCTAGTAATAATACATCAACTTGCTGGCATTTCAATTATTGTCTGAGATACTATTATCAAAATAAAACATACATGCAATAAAATGATGGAAAGACAAATAGTTTCCTTATCTCTAGCATTAATAACAAATTAACACAACGATTTTCTTTCATTATTAGAGACAAGAACTACAAAAATATTGAAACAACTAACTTATCAATAGATTCATAAACTCTTACTCATTACAGCATCCATTCATGAAATAAAGTTGGAAATAATTCTTGCTCAGGTCCAATCACACGCCTTTGCTGAAAAACAAAAGTTTGTCTCCATTCCTAAAAAAGACTTCTCAATTAAGGTAGTTTAGAAATAGTTCTTTACAATTCCAAAAAATGAGGCTCTTTACAAAAACCATCAACCATTACTAAAAGGTCAATACTCCTATTTATAACGAATCATTAACTAAAAATAGCTACTACGAGTGCAAGCTAAGTAAAAAAAAATATCTCCACATGGCACTTTCATCTCTCTATCTTCTAAGAATCATCATATAGTTTTACTAAAGTGGAGTTCGAGTCTTGTTCTACATGTTTCTTGACTACGTCATGCAGGTCGACAAACTCCTCGGGTGAGCCTAATTTTGGGAGGTCGATGTATTTCATTTCTCGATTAATATTTTTCCGACTCTTTTTGCACTTGACCCACTTCTCTTGAATCTCCCATTGAGGCTCTTGGGCCATCTTAACCCAGTATTCAGCTTCTTTCCTGATCCGATCTATGTTGTTGTCCCTCAACACCTGAATGTCATGCTCTTCGACATCTAGACCCTTTTGAACCGCGTTGATGTAGTCGATCCTCTCTACTGCTTGGCGAGCCTTCTCATACCACCTTTCCACATCATTGCAGGTCGCTAGTGCCATAAGGGTGTCTTATTGAAAGTTGAATATTCTTGTCGTGAAAAGGTGTCATTCATTCGTGAATTTGTCTTAGGCATCTTGAAACGCACCTCTCAAAAACACCGTGGCATGTGTGGAGTCCTGATAGTATTTTTCCAAATGGTGTATATGCTCTAACTCCTTAAGTGCAACGGCCAACTCCTTTTCATCCCTTCTTTATCTATCCAGTGTGGCATTTGTGATAGCCATCCCTATGCCGATAAGATCGAATGTCTTACTGTGCTCTATGTTGAGGAACTTCTCCTCTCTGGTGATGAGAATAGAACTATCCAACCTAAGCCTCCACTTCTTAGTGGTCCTCTTCATGATGGCTTTTCTCTTTCGGTTATAGGAAATAGTTTGTATATCGGTGACCTCAGCGATTAGTTCGAGGATTTGTTGTTCTCCCCAAGTTAGAGTATCTCCCAGGCTCTCAACTATGTGTACCTATTCCAGGATGGGTTCCTGAACCTCTTCCATATGTCCCGATGGCTCGGTCTCCATCTGTTTCTCATCGGATGGTGAGGTATTGGCCAAAACTAGAGCACCAAGGGTAGGTTCGATACTTACTTGGTAATTAGTCATCGAAGTGTCGATTCCTTGCTATGGAACTTGCTCTTTCTAACCTCTCGATCCCAGTGAATCCCTCGATCTATCCATTGGGGTTCCTGGTGGGTCGAGTAACTCAGCATCTAGGGCACTTTAGACCTCATTGTTTTTCTGTGGAAGGATTTGAATTGGAGCATCAAGACCTGGGGTAGATTCTTTCTCAGGTTCCCTTTCTTCTGTAATCCTCACTAGAGTCACCAGGGAAAAATCTGAACTCTCCTTATTATCACAGATGGTTATTAAGTCGAACAAAGGGTTAGGTACACTTGTCCTACCCAGTTTCCTCGATATCCCAGGTTGGGTTGAAATTCCCCATAGTGATTTTGTCTGCGGTAATGGAACTTCAACGTTCTCAGGCCTAGTGATTTATTCAAGTTGTATTGGATCTAAGCCACTTGGCTCTCCTATGCTTGTGATTGGGTGATCAGCGGGGATCCCTTAAATCTCTACGACGTCAGGATCATTCTGTAACTAGTCGATGATTCTCTTCACCCATTTTAGCAAGAGAAACCCTCTTCTTTGTGCCTCTGTAGTGTCTGCCGCTCTGATATCTTCTTGAGATCTAAGGGCCTCTTGAGCTGAATAATTTGTTTTTTCCAATTGGTCATCCATGCTCATGGCCTTGAACCTAGTCATATTTGGGTTGGCCATCCTCTACAATACCTCTTCCCAGTCTTGAGCACACTCTGTGAAAATTTCATCCTCAAATTTATCATGCA
>JZKD02S1878513.1:0-19984 GCA_000966675.3 Picea glauca
CGGAAGCGCAGGCAACACCATTAGCAGCGCTATTCTTTTTCCACTCATCCAACAACTCATCCAACAAATAGACGATGCAATTCACTTGGATGACAACCGTGAGCTTCTGGAAGAATAATTGCAGGCGAATATCAGTTTTGGGCAATGATATTAAGTCTTTGCCGGCGAAGGAATTGAGATGTCCCAAACTAGTTTCTTTACTCATGGGAGATAATAAGGGATTGAAAGAAATTCCAGAAGCATTTTTCCTCAACCTCACCTCTTTGAGGGTATTGACTATTCATCGCATATCCATTCGATCATTGCCATCATCATTGTGGCAATTGACACGACTTGAATTTCTCTCTTTAGCTTTCAGTGAGGTTGAAGATATATCTGAAGAGATAGGTAATCTTTCATATCTTCAATTTTTGTACCTATATTTCTGTAAAAATCTAAAATCGTTGCCTTCTCGAATAGGAGAACTTAAAAATATGAAGTATCTCAATCTTCAGGGTTGTGATTCAGTGGCAATCCCTGATGATATTAGAAAGCTTCCAGACTGTGAAATTGTACTTAAAAACGGTTAATTGACGGGAACTCAATTAAAGTTTGATTTTTTAAAGTGTATTTCAAATATCTTTTTAGTAGATTTGTTTTTTAATTTGTAATAAGTGATTTTAAAAAAAATGTATTTTAAATATCGTTTTTAATTTGTAAATAATCATTATGTAATATAATGAACAATTTTGAAAATAAATTTTTGTTCTAGACAACATATTTTTTACATGATTTTCAATTATTTTAACTAAGAGGCCTTATTTCGGGTAGCCTCCACTCTGCCCCTCTCTCTTCTCCCCTAACCATATTGTCATGTTCTTGTTGTTATGGCTTTCACTTAATTGTCCCCCTACACTTTTACTATAATTTAGCCATAGGAGTTTATTATTATTCCTTTTCTATCATTTGTTTGATGAATAATACTCAAACATCCTAAAACCCAAGTTTAAACTTTTGATATATGATATTCAAGACTCAAATTGAGTGTATATATGATATTCAAGACTTGAATTGAGTGTAGCCTTCACATAAGTTGATTTTTCCAAGTTGGGAGGAATGGGCGGGAATTGGCTCTGTTTTTTTTTCAAACCTTTGAGAACCAGTAATGGCGGCCTACTCTGCGGTGAGTCAACTGCACTAATAGGGTGTTTACTTAGAACAATGGAGGTGTCCATAGTTCGTTTTCGGAAGGCCATTTATGGCATTTCTATTCTTCCTCCAGTGTTTTTTTGACTGAAGCTGTAGGAGGTGTAGTAGTGATTGGAGGAGATGGAGCCATCTTTTTAGCGGGGTATCGTCGGGTCATAAGCTAATCTATTTTTTTTCTTCCTACCATACTTAGCAGCCTCTTTTTTTAGCGCATCTTGCTTCTAGTGCGTCAGTCAGTTCACATTGATTTTCAGAGTGCGCTTCCAGTGCTTTGTTCCCATTTATTACCCTTTTTGTTTGCATGTTGGGAGTGGGGAACTTGTCATCCTCGTTGTTTTCTATTAGTTAATGTTTTATTAAGAGTCTTAGTACTACTGCAGAGTGGTTAGAGGTCATTGTCACTCGGTGATGGGCCAGGGAGTATGACTCATACTCCATTGGAGGGGATCCCGATGGAGGATGAAGTCAAGGCCCTGATGGAAGAAGAGGATGAAGTCATCTGGAGACAAGCCAAACTCTTTTCTACGACAGATATGATAGGCTATAATGAATACTTTAAGGCACTTAGGGAATCGATTAAGGCCCAACTTTCAGCGACATTTGTGGATGTTGCTCAGACCCATGCTAGTAGCACTTTGTGTGAGAATTTACAAGGTCCGGTCACCGGTACTCTTGGGATTATTGGAGTGAAAGGTTTTGAGAACACCAGAGAGGTTGTAGGTGGTAAGGCGAGAGATAAGGGTGGAGTGTCGGGGGTAGCTGCTAGAGATAGCTCTACATGAGTTAAGAAGAGGTTGGGCTCTCGTCAGTACAGACATTGGGTGCCTAATTGCACCAAGCGCAAATTGATGTTGGGTGAGGATGTCGGGTTGGAGGACATGGTGAGCCTCGCACTATTTACACTGGTAGGGAGGTTCTCCTACAAATATAAGTGTAAAATGTCGATAGAAGAGTGGGTTTCGGTTGTTTGGAAGCCTTTGTTGGGTTATAACTCAGTTGTAGTTTACCTTACAAAAGGGTGGTTTGGTTTCCAGTTCAAGAGCTTAGAAGACACATAGATGATTTTGGACAGAGCCTGGACCTATGACGGAGGTAGTTTGATGGTAGAAAGGTGGCGGGTAAATTTTGACCCTGCAAAGGATTATTTTAGCTTCCGTCACTTCTGGGTGTTTCTGCCAGGACTGCCACTGCATTTTTGGCACGGAAAAGCTTTGGAAGCTACAGGGAATATTCTCAGGAAGTTTATTTGTGCGGACCTAGGAGCCCTAAAAGCTAATGATAGAAGAATCTGCATAGTCCTCGTGGAAATTGATATACATTCTGGTTTACTAGAATCATTGGAGATTAGCTAGCATGGTCACAATTTCTTCCAGCCCTTGTATTACTTAGGCATCCCGTTCAGGTGCTCAAATTGTCGAAAAACAGGTCACTTGTGGCGGGACTGTTTGGGTACTCTGGTTGAGGAGGTTTTGAAGGGTACTCATTTGGACATATTGACTCAGTTTGATTCACCAGAGATCGAGTCTTCTAGATTCAGTCATAGTGGCTAGGACTTTGAGGACACGCCTCTGCCAGAAACAACTGAGACCATTACGAGTAAGTTGAAATCCATTTGTCCCACTCATTTTCATTCATTATCTATCTGGGAAAGATCATTTTTGGATGAGTCTAAGTTCTTTGACTTTCGTACTGGTAATTTGGCACCACCTACTCTCCGAGATCCAATTGTGAATTATGTAGGAACTTCTGTAAACAACCTTGTTTGTGTTCCCATTTCTGGGTCTGTGGGGGGTGGTCTGACCCATGAGGACCCACTTATATGTTCTTTTGAGTGTAACTATCTCGAGAATGACTCTTTTTCTGGTGTCTTACCAGTGAGGAGAGATTGTAGATCTTCAGATCTTCCGTGAAGTGATTCCTTTAGAACATCCATTGTTACAAAGGATAGTTTATTTTCGGGTTGTCAGGAACCTGAGTTGGGGGATAGTGAGTTAGGGTCTGTGTTGGAGTCACTAGTCCCACCTACTAGAGAGGTGCAAAGCCCTTTACCTCTACCCACTTATAGGGGGAGGTTTGTATTCCTTAGACCTGATCCTGATGGAGGAGTGGGGTTGTCTATTTCCTATGGGGGGGACACAGTTACTGGTTACTCCTGGTCAAAGGTTATGGGTATGGAAACCTCCCCTATAAAGACCATAAGTGCGAGGAAGAAGAAGGAGGCTCTGGGTACTATTTTAGAGGGGACATTGTTGTCGGTTATTAATGATTCCTGGGCACTTAGAGGTCTGAAAGCCCTAGCACGAGCGAAGACATGATCTTGCTCTCCTTGAACATAAGATGGGTGGGGGGGACCCTGAAATCAACCACCCTTCGAAGATTTCTTCGGAGGACTAGACCGAATATCATTTTTCTGCAAGAAACTATGGTTGTGGAACACAAAGCTCGTGCACTTTTGCTTACTCTGCGTCCTACTTGGCATACATATGCAGTCAGGACTTCGAGAGGGCTTCTTGTCTCTTGGTATCCGAACATATTTGACGTTGCCCCTTATATTTGTTGTGGTGGCATTCTGCTTTTAGGAATGTGCTTGGAACTTAATCAACTAGTCTCTATGCTTAATGTATATGGCCCTTGCTCGGAGATGAAAGCGTTCTGGGAAAATTTGGTGACCAGTGGCATTCTTGATAGCAGGAATATTATAGTGGTTGGGGATTTAAATCTCACATTTGGAGCTGGGGAAATGTGGGGAGCGGTTATGCATTTAAATCCGCTTTCAGCATTCTTCACCAAGCTTTTTGACAACACAAGCTTAGTAGATGTACTACCGGATGCGGTGGTGCCAACTTGGAGGAATGGTCGAAGTGGAGATGCAAGAATATCAAAAAGAATGGATCGGGTCTTAGTGAATGAGGACTTGTTAGCATGCACATTTTCGTATAAATCCTGGGTTGACTATCGATACATTTCAGATCACACTTCGATCCTTTTGAGGTTAAACAAGGTATCTCTTCCAAAGGCATATCCGTTTAAGTTCAATGCGAGGTGGTTATCATAACCAGAGGTCACGATTACTTATGTTTGGAAAGATCTGATTTACCAGTCTGAAAGGGATGTACAACAAAGATTCATAAATAAGATGAAAGCATTAAAGACTCAATTGAAAATATGGTCCAAAGAGCATATCAGAGCTCAAGAAGAATTAATGCGCCTTGAAGAATTATTGACTGGTTATCTTTTACAGGAGGCTCGGGAACCAAAATCTATTATAAGAGATAATACTATCAAACATTTGGAGACGGAGCGGGACAACTTACTCAAAGAAGAAGAGGAAAATTGGAGACTTAGGAGCGGAGTAGTGTGGTTAAAATTTGGGGACAAAAACAATTTTTTTTTCATAATTTCGCTAGTTATAGGAGGAACAAAAAACATATTTGGGATATATCTGATGAAGGACATGCTCACACTGGTGTGGAGACCATAAAGTTTGAAGCTGTCAAATTAATTAAGTCATTCTATAGAAAGTCGGATCAAGAGTCTATAGAAGATCAGGTTAATACAACTGGACTCTTTGTTCGTTTGGTAAATGCGGAGGACACATAGCTTCTTGAAAGACCGTTTACTCAGCAGGAGCTAAGGGAGGTTCTCAAATCTTTGTCCAAAGAAAAAATCCCGGGGCCCGATGGTTGGTCTGTGGAGTTATACCTTTTTTTCTTTGACCTAATGGGAGATGACTTGCTGGACCTAGTTGAGGACTCAAGGCTTCGGGGAGCTGTTAAAAATTCATTAAATGTTATGTTTTTAACATTTATTCCAAAGGTTAATAAAACTAGCTCTTTTGGGAATTACAAATCGATAGCTTTGTGTAATCTCTCTTACAAATTGATTACTAAGATTATATCAAATAAGATTAAACCTTTCTTGTCTCGGTCATTGTCGGAGGAACAATTAGGTTTTCTCAAAGGGAGGCAGATTTTGGATGCGATTGGTATGGCTTAGGAGTGTATCCATAATATAAAGGTTAAGAATTCAAAGTCCTTGATTCTAAAGTTACACCTTAAGAAAGCCTACGATTGTATAAATTGGGACTTCTTACGTGTGATTCTGCTCCAATCGGGTTTTAGTATACATTTTACAAATTGGATCCTTGGTTGTGTGACTAGCGCAAATTTGCAGTCTTGGTTAATGGGGAGACATCCCAAATGTTCAAAAGCGGTTGAGGCTTGTGTCAGGGTTGCCCACTATCACCCTTATTATTTATTCTTTTTATGGAAGGACTTAATCATTTGTTGAAGAAAGGTTTGTGTGAAGGGAAGCTTTCAGGAGTTAAGGTTTCAAGACTTGTCAAGATTCTGCATCTATTTTTTGTCGATGACGTGTTAATTATGTCAAAGGCATTGGTGGAAGAGTGGTCTGAGATAAAAAAAATATATTTTAACAACTTTTTGTAGAGCCTCGGGTTTGAGCATAAACTGGTAAAAATCCATCTTTTACCATTATGGAATCCCTGATGATACTATGGATAGATTAAAGACTCTTTTTCCTTATGGTTTTGAAGAATTGGCTAAAGGATTCTGGTACCTGGGTTATTATTTAAAGGCAGAGGCTTACAAACCAGAGGATTGGTGATGGCTTCTATCAAAATTTGAAGATAAGATCGGGTGGTGGTGTAATAGATGGTTGTCTCTGGGGGGTCGTTTTACACTTGCAAAATCTGTGTTGGAGGGTCAGACGGTTTACTGGATGGCTTTGGCAGCCATACCAACTTTTATTTTACATAAAATTCGTAGTTTGATGTTTAAATTTCTGTGGTCAGGTATCAAGGGTAGAAACCATATTCACTTGTGCAGTTGGATTCATTTATCAAGACCAAAGCACTTGGGAGGATGGGGCATCCAAAATATTCTTCTTTTTAACAAGGCACTAGTAATTAATTCTCTGTGGCGGGTTTTAACATTGGATGAGATTTGGAGCAAAGTTATCAATTGGTTTCGGGAAGCTTCTTCTCATTACCCATCGGCGTCATAGACATGGAAAAGCATTCTTAAATCATTACATCTATTAACCCATTGGCTTGGGTGGAGAACATGATCTGGTCACTGTGTTCAAGTCGGCTTAGACTGCATTTTGGGAGTGGGGAATTTATCATTTCTTTCCAGTCATCTGCAATATGAGCTAAGAAGGAACTCAGTCCTATATCTATATCAAGTGAGAGGTCATGAGAGGGCGAGGATTAATAATTCTTACTGGAATTCGGGATCAAACCTTGTCTTAGTTGCGAACCTAGCAGAGGAATGGGAGGAATATCGGAAAGCTCTGTGTCATGCAGGGAAAGCTCTGAGTCTAAGTTCTTTGACTTTCGTACTGGTAATTTGGCACCACCTACTCTCCCAGATCCGATTGTGAATTTTGTAGGAACTCCTATAAACAACCTTGTTTGTGTTCCCATCTCTGGGTCTGTGGGGGGTGGTCTGACCCATGAGGACCCACTTATATGTTCTTTTGAGTGTAACTGTCTCGAGAATGACTCTTTTTCTGGTGTCTTACCAGTGAGGAGAGATTGTGGATCCTCATATATTCTGTGAAGGGATTCCTTTAGACCATCCATTGTTACAAAGGATAGTTTATTGTCGAGTTGTTAGGAACCTGAGTTGGGGGATAGTGAGTTAGGGTCTGTGTTGGAGTCACTAGTCCCACCTATCAGAGAGGTGCAAAGCCCTTTACCTCTACCCACTTATAGGGGGAGGTTTGTATTCCTTAGACCTGATCCTGATGGAGGAGTGGGGTCATCTATTTCCTATGGGGGGGACACAGTTACTGTTTACTCCTGGTCAAAGGTTATGGGTATGGAAACCTCCCCTATAACGACGATAAGTGCGAGGAAGAAGAAGGAGGCTCTGGGTACTATTTCAAAGGGGACATTGTTGCTGGTTATTAATGATTCCTGGGCACTTAGAGGCCTAAAAGATCTAGCACGAGAGAAGACATGATCTTTGTCTCCTTGAACATAAGATGGGTGGGGGGGACCCTAAAATCAACCTCCCTTCGAAGATTGCTTCGGAGGACTAGACCGGATATCATTTTTCTGCAAGAAACTATGGTTGTGGAACACAAAGCTCGTGCACTTTTGCTTATTTTTCATCCTACTTGGCATACATATGCAGTCAATGCAGTCAGGACTTTGAGAGGGCTTCTTGTCTCTTGGTATCTGAACATATTTGACGTTGCCCCTTATATTTGTTGTGGTGGCATTCTGCTTTTAGGAATGTGCTTGGAACTTAATCAACCAGTCTCTATGCTTAATGTATATGGCCCTTGCTTGGAGATGAAAGCGTTCTGGGAAAATTTGGCGGCTAGTGGCATTCTTGATAGTAGGAATATTACAGTGGTTGGGGATTTAAATCTCACATTTGGAGCTGGGGAAATTTGGGGAGCGACTACTCATTTAGATCCGCTTTCAACATTCTTCACCAAGCTTTTTGACAACGCAAGCTTAGTATATGTACTACCAGATGTGGTGGTGCCAACTTGGAGGAATGGTCGAAGTGGAGATGCAAGCATATCAAAAGGAATGGATTGGGTCTTAGTGAATGAGGACTTGTTAGCAGACACATTTTCGTATAAATATTGGGTTGACTATCAATACATTTCATATCACACTTCGATCGTTTTGAGGTTAAACAAGGTATCTCTTCCGAAGACATATCCATTTAAGTTCAATGCGAGGTGGTTATCATAACCAGAGGTCACGATTATAGTTACTTATGTTTGGAAAGATCTGATTTACCAGTCTGAAAGGGATGTACAAAAAAGATTCATAAATAAGATGAAAGCATTAAAGAATCAATTGAAAATATGGTCCAAAGAGCATATCAAAGCTCAAGAAGAATTAATGCGACTTGAAGAATTATTGACTGGTTATCTTTTACAAGAGGTTCAGAAACCAAAATCTATTATAATAGATAATACTATCAAACATTTGGAGATGGAGTGGGACAACTTACTCAGAGAAGAAGAGGAAAATTGGAGACTTAGGAGCAGAGTGGTGTGGTTAAAATCTGGGGACAAAAACAATTTTTTTTTTCATAATTTCGCCAGTTATAGGAGGAACAAAAAACATATTTGGGATATATCTGATGAAGAAGGACATGCTCACACTGGTGTGGAGACCATAAAGTCTGAAACTGTCGAATTATTTAAGTCATTCTATAGAAAGTCGAATGAGGAGTCTATAGAAGATCAGGTTAATACAGCTGGACTCTTTAGTCGTTTGGTAAATGTGGAGGACACATAGCTTCTTGAAAGACCGTGTACTAAGCAGGAGCTAAGGGAGGTTCTCAAATCTTTTTCCAAAGAAAAAATCCCGAGGCCCGATGGTTGGTCTGTGGAGTTATACCTTTTCTTCTTTGACCTAATCAGAGATGAATTGCTAGACCTGGTTGAGGACTCAAGGCTTCGGGGAGCTGTTAAAAATTCATTAAATGCTACATTTTTAACATTTATTCCAAAGGTTAATAAAACTAGCTCTTTTGGGGATTACAGACCGATAGCCCTGTGTAATCTCTCTTACAAATTGATTACTAAGATTATATCAAATCAGATTAAACCTATCTTGTCTCGGTCATTGTCGGAGGAACAATTAGGTTTTCTCAAAGGGAGGAAGATTTTGGATGTGATTGGTACGGCTCAGGAGTGTATCCATAGTATAAAGGTTAAGAAGTCAAAGTCCTTGATTCTAAAGTTAGACCTTAAGAAAGCCTACGATTGTATAAATTGGGACTTCTTACGCGTGATTCTGCTCCAATCGGGTTTTAGTATACATTTTACAAATTGGATCCTTGGTTGTGTGACTGGCGCAAATTTTGCAGTCTTGGTTAATGGGGAGACATCCCAAATGTTAAAAAGTGGTAGAGGCTTGTGCCAGGGTTGCCCACTATCACCCTTATTATTTATTCTTTTTATGGAAGGACTTAATTATTTGCTGAAGAAAGGTTTGTGTGAAGGGAAGCTTTCAGGAGTTAAGGTTTCAAGACTTGTCAAGATTCTGCATCTGTTTTTGTTGATGATGTGTTAATTATGTCGAAGGCATTGGTGGAAGAGTGGTCTGAGATAAAAAAATATATATTTTAACAACTTTTTGTAGAGACTCGGGTTTGAGCATAAACTGGTAAAAATCCATCTTTTACCATTATGGAATCCCTGATGATACTCTGGATAGATTAAAGGCTCTTTTTCCTTATGGTTTTGAAGAACTAGCTAAAGGATTCTGGTACCTGGGTTATTATTTAAAGGCAGAGGCTTACAAACCAGAGGATTGGCGATGGCTTCTATCGAAATTTGAAGATAAGATCGGGTGGTGGTGTAATAGATGGTTGTCTCTGGGGGGTCGTTTTACACTTGCAAAACCTGTGTTGGAGGGTCAGGTGGTTTACTGGATGGCTTTGGTAGCCACATCAACTTCTATTTTACATAAAATTCGTAGTCTAATGTTTAAATTTATGTGGTCAGGTATCAAGGGTAGAAACCATATTCACTTGTGCAGTTGGACTCATTTATCAAGACCAAAGTGCTTGGGAGGATGGGGCATCCAAAATATTCTTCTTTTTAACAAGGCACTAGTTATTAATTCTTCGTGGTAGGTTTTAACATTGCACGGGATTTGAGGCAAAGTTATCAAGGATAAATATATTCCAAACTACTCCATGATCAATTGGTTTCTGGAAGCTTCTTCTCATAACTCGTCGGCGTCATAGACATGGAAAATAATTCTTAAATCATTACATCTATTAACCCATTGGCTTGGGTGGAGAACATGATTTGGTCACTGTGTTCAGGTCGGCTTAGACCACATTTTGGGAGTGGGGAATTGATCATTTTTTTCCAGTCATCTACGAGATGAGCTGAGAAGGAACTCAGTCCTATATCTATATCAAGTGAGAGGTCATGAGAAGGTGAGGATTAATAATTCTTACTGGAAGTCGGGATCAAACCTTGGCTTAGTTGGGAGCCTAGCAGAGGAATGGGAGGACTATCGGAAAACTTTGTGTCATGCAGGTGTTCAGTTACGAAACAATTGTGATGAGATTTTCTAGGTGGGAGGTGATTCCTCAGGTAGAATCTCTGCAAAAAACATATATCTAGTTCTTGCTAAAACATTTTGGCCAAATCCGGTTGAGGGTTGGCGCAAGCATCTTTGGAAATGAGATCTTACTCCAAAAATAAAGCTCTTTATCTGGTTATCAGTGGAGAATAAGATCCTTATCTGGGATAATCTTTAGAGGAAGGGGTGGGAGGGGCCAAATATATGTGTTTTATGTCAAGATGAAGTTGAGTCAGTTTATCACCTTTTTGTTACTTGTCGATTTAGTTGGGAGGTATGGAACCAGTTATACTCAGTTCTTAGTATTCATTCCTACTGGGAAGGAGTCTATCTCAGTTCTAGCTATGAGAGTTGGCATCAGAAGGAAACATCCCTCATTACTCTCCCATCCATTGTATGTTGGTTCTTATGGTTGGAGAGGAACCTGGTTACTTTTTAAGGTCACAAAGCATCGGTCTTATCGGTGATAGCAAAGGTTAAAATGTTGTTGCCATCGATGGATTTAACTAAAAAAGTAAAGAAGCGGATCCTTCAGCCCCCTCGTCTACTGACCTCAAGTGTTTGCTGGTTTGATGGTGCTGCATTTCCTAGCACTCGTGGGTGTGGGGCTGGAGGTATTTTTAAGCTCAGTGATAATTGGGTCATCAAGTGGACGTTAAATTGCGGCCAAGAGACTAACACGCGAGCCGAACTGTTAGGGGCATGGGTGTCCCTTTTCCTTGCACAACGGCTCAACCTTGAACTGATCCAGTTCATTGGAGACTCAAATGCCATAATCAATTGGCTGAAGGACAGAGGCAAGTTGCAAGTCGCCTCGTTGATGGGGTGGATGGATGGCATAAATTTGTTGAAATCTTCTTTTAAAGAAATTCACTTCACACATGTCTACAGGGAACTAAACATGGAGGCAGATACTCTTTCAAAATTGGCTCTCAATAGTCTTGAAGGAAAGCTTGTTTATAGCAGTTGGATCGAGGGCAATGAGGGGATTCCTACCCCTATCTACCTTTTTTAACTCAAGTTGTCTTATTCTTACTCAGTTTGAGTATCACTGTGTGATAACGATTGTAGCGGTAAAACAATATTTTTCATTTTTTGTATTGGCAATGAACTTTATATTCCCGAGTTGTAAAGTTTTTTGCTTGACATCTCTTAGAAGAGGTATTTATTTTCGAGAAGTAGGAAGTGGCCAGTGGGCTCTAAATATCAATGGTTTTTTTGTAATGTGAACTTATATATATATATATATATATATATGGCAATTTTCTTGTTGAAAAAAAATTGAGAGATAATATAGTGATGAGGAACCCACATATTGAGAGGTGTACACACATATGGTTGGTAGGCTTAGTATCCACTAGCATAGTCAAGGTAGCCATGCCAAATATATCAAAGATGATTTGTTTGTTTAAATTTTTGACCAACATCGTGCACCACATATATTGAATTAGTGCAAAATGAATTCGACATTGTAAGGAATCATCTTTAAAGTGTTATATTAGACCTCAAAATTATAATGTGACTAAATAGGGATTTCCAAGGGAAATAATCCGATAGATGTGTAATGTTAGTGCTTATATGCTTATACCTTTGGGAGGATAGTGGGGGTCAATATACTGGATGCAATGTAATAGTTTGTTGTTGAAGTAAAGTTAGTGCTAATTGTGAAGTATTATTGACTTAGACTGTGGTTTTATAGTAGTGTAATTAGATGAGGAATGGTGAGTGAAAATGAGACACATTTGTTAAAGGTGGGAGGTAGATAAAAAAAATCTATGCTACATAGATTCATCTTGAGAAATGATTTACATATGTAAACTTTTTTTTAATTAACAAAGAATATAAATTGATTGAACTATATTTATATATTATAAAATTTGAAAAAAAAACATACTTTAATTTTAAAAATTATTATGAAAATAATTATTCTAATTAAATTTTTAATTTAGAAAATTATAATTATTTTTATCAAATTTGAAATTTAACAAATTGAATTCTTATGAAAATAATTATTACTAATTAAATTTTAAATTTAGAAAATTATAATTATTTTAAACAAATTTGAAATTTAGCAAATTGTATGAAACAGTATGATAATAATAAGATAGAATAAATGAAGAAACTTCAATTTTGACAAACTATAATGAAATAATATGATAGAATAAACCTGCATAGTAATAAAAAACTTTAAAACAAAGATTTGATTTTAAGGTAAATGTTTGGTTCAACATAATAAAATGAACTAATTATATAAGATAACAAATATATCATTGTATAGATCTATACAATAACAATAATAAATTTAAAGGAAAACACGCGAGGAGATAGAGACTGAGCGGATCTGAGTTGCGTCCGAGTACCTCAATGATCCAACGGGCCGAAGCCCGGGTCTTCCCGCCCAAGGGGATCCATACTTCGCCCTTATCCCAAGCCATTACCGGACCTTGTGATTAGGTCTGATCAACAATGAGTGTTGTTGGAGCTGGTGAGCCACTGCCTCCCCCTCCGTTGTTAGCCTATGTAGTAGCCTTCAGAAGACTTGTAAATGCTCAAGGGAAGAAGAGATTAAATAGAGACTTGCCAAAATTTGTCAAGAAACTAGTAGATGTTCCTGTTATTGATTTGCCTCTGGATCAACCCACGAGAGTGGTCATCTCCTTGGCAGACCGAGCTTTAGTTGGCCAGTTCACAGGGCTTTGGCCCTCTCCTCGAACAACTAATAACTGGATTCAGAAAAAGTGGAGACCATTGATCTCAAACAGTGTCACCTGTTATACAGTTGGAAGAGGCTTCTTCCTGTTTGAATTCATTTCTAATGAGGATTGAGACATGATTTTTAGGAGTGGGCCTTACTTCATGGGGCCACAAGGGATCTACTTAAATCGATGGACCCCTGATTTCGACCCTGCAGTGGATGTCCCAAAGGCAGTTTTGGTCTGGGTACGCCTACCCAACTTGTCGATTCACTGTTGGAATCCTTCCTCTCTGCAAACTATAGGTAACATGCTTGGGAGATTTATTGACAAGGATGATCCAAAAGGTTGGTATTCTTGTGCTCAGATCTATGTAGAAGTCGATTTGTAAGTTGGCCTTCTTGAAGCAATCATGCAAACTGTAGGGGAATGACAACACTTTCAAAAATTGGACTACGAGCAACTGCCTTTCAAGTGCCATAGTTGTCATGAATACAGACACTTCCAAAAGAACTGTTCAAAAATCTAGGTTCCACAGCAAGAGAAAGATTAAGGGGAAGGATGGAAGCAAGCGAAAAGGTCCAAGGCAAACCCTAAACCCAATTCAAAAAAGGAAAGTAAAAATTAGAAAGACCAAAGTGCTAATGAACATAGTTTTGCAGTGCTCAAGGATCAAGAAAATGGGTTACCTATCACTGATGATACAACCGAGAAGCAAAACAATCTAGAAGCGGAAAGCCAAACTGAAAAAGAATCACCTCCTCCACTTGAACCAAGAGAAATCCTTGCAATCCAAATCCCGGGGACAGAGGAAAAGATTTCAGAAGAAGATGAGGGGGGAGTAGATATTGGACTATCTCAGATCTCCCCAAAACCTGCTACCAGAGGAAGGAAATCGACAAAAGAAATAAGAGAAAGGGAGGCATACAAACATAAATTCCAAGGATCCCAACAAACTCTGGAAACAATGTTAAATTCCAGAAGCACAAGGAATCAAGGGCAGCCATCCCATAGGGCAACTTCCAATCCAAAAAGTAAGTAATGAAGATAGCCTCCCGGAACTGTAGAGGTTTAGGAAGCCAAAGTAAAGAAGAAGAAATGCAATATTTACTCTGCACCTCAAATCCATACATTCTACTTGTCTAGGAGACTATACTATCTAACTTTCTCCAATCCAACACAATCTTTTGGAAAAAAGGAGCAGGTGTAGCGGTTACTGCTAGAGGAGCCTTTGGAGGAATTGGTTCACCGTGGAATTCCTCCACTTTTGAATTATTGACAACTGATCATTGTACCCACTGGATACTCACCAATCTGCTACATAAGGAGCTAGGAAACCAGGTTTGTATATTCAACATTTATGTTCCTATTCTTCCCTCTAAAAAAAAGAAGATGTTGGACTCTTTTAAGAGAGTATGTTAGCAGCCATCATCTGGAAAACATTATCCTAGAAGGGGATCTTAATGTCACTTTATCCCTTGGGGAAAAAAAAGGAGGCTCGATAGTAAGAGATCCCTTCCGAGAATGGGTTGAAGACATCATTCTTGATTGGGATTTGGAAGACATAAAACCCTCTAGAGGCAATTATACATGGTCTAATAAAAGAATTGGTCTGGGGCACATAGATGCAAGGATAGACATATTCTTGGTCCAAATCTCTTTCCTTCTTTTAGGCCTTAGCATTGTCTCTAAAATCCTTCCCTTAAATGCCTCCAACCATTAGCCAATCTTTCTAGAAATCTCCAAAGAACCCTCTTTGGGTCCGATCCCTTTTCGATTCAGCTCTTCCTGGATCCATCATGAGGATTTTCACGATCTGCTCACCCGAGTATGGCAGATCCCAGTATCAGGTTCTCCCTTTTTTGCGTGGGAAGAAAAACTCCACATATTGAAACGAGCTCTCAAAAATTGGGCAAAATCTTTGAAATTCCCTTTAACACAAAGAGTGGAAGCCCAACAACAATTGGAATCTCACCAAATTAATATGGAAGATGGAACTATAAGCATAGATAGTCTGGAGAAAGAAACTGATCTCCATAGAAAACTCCATACAACCTGCAAAGAGGAAGAAGAATACCAAAGACAAAAATCTCGTAGTCTTTGGCTCAAAGTTGGGGATAAGAACTCAGTAAAAGAAATTCATAACCAGAATCAAACTGTCAATGATTTTGAAGGAATCAAATGAGTAACTCCTCTCCACTTTAAAGGGATTTACATTGAGGACTCTGTAACCCAAAATGCAAATCTCCACCAAATTCTCAACCTCATCCCTTCGGTCGTCCAACCAGAATCCAATCAACATCTCATTGCTCCGGTTTTGCTAAAAGAAATTAAATCATCTCTGGATAGTATGGACTATGACAAAGCCCCCGACCCTAACGACTTTACATCCTGATTCCTCCAGGTCTGTTGGCCAATCATAAAGAAATATTTGCATAAACTGGTAATAAAATTGCAAAGATGCCACAAGATTGGTAGGAACACCAATTCTTCTTTTTTAGCCTTAATACCCAAAGAAAAAGGTGCTTTAACCTTTAACAGATTTCGTCTAATCTCTTTGTGTAATATTGGGTACAAAATTATCACAAAAGTAATTGCTAATCGAATCAAAGGTATTCTACCAGCAACCATCCCTGAAAATCAAGGTGACTTCATCGAAGGAAGGAAGATCACTGATAATATAATTCTTGTCCAAGAAGTGATTCACTCAAGCATGCACCGACACTAAAAAGGTATGGTCGTGAAATTAGATCTTGCAAATGCTTTTGACAGAGTAAAGCATGGATTTTTATTTTAGGTAATGCAGAAGTTTGGCTTCAACGTTGATTTCATTCATTAGATAAAGGCTTGCATTGGGTCGCCTTGGATTGCCCCGTTAGTCAATGGACAAGCAACATAATTTTTTCAGGCTTCAAGAGGGCTCAGATAGGGATGCCCTTTGTCTCCTTTTCTTTATGCAATTCAAGCTTCAACACTCAACTTCCAGCTAGAACAATACCAAATTCAACAAGAACTAATGGGCATAAAAATAGCAAGAGGGGTCAAAGACATAAAACATGCACAATTTGTTGATAATACACTTCTTTTGGGAGGGGCTAGTACCATCAGAGCCAAAAAAATTAAAAGGCAATTAGATCTCTATAAGGAAACTTCAGGAAGCCAAATAAATTATAGGAGTCGTCAAATTTATGGAAGGAATTATACGCCAAGGGAAATGGTGGAAATAGCCTGTGTTATGGAAATGGAAGGGGAAACTCAATGGGACTCATTCAAATACTTAGGAGTCCCCATATTCAAATCCAAGTCTAAATCCTCTCACTGGTTTCCATTACTTGACAAGATAAAAGCCAAAATCTAAATCCTCTCACTGGTTTCCATTACTTGACAAGATAAAAGCCAAAATCCAAGCCTGGGGTGTTGCCTGGCTTAATCTGGCAGGGAAACTTGTCTTCATCAAATTGGTCCTTACCAGGATTCTGATTTATCAAAGTTCCATCCTTTTATCTCCAAGTGGATTTATAAACAAAATCGAATCAATCTTAATATGGTTTCTATGGAAATGGGGCAAACAGAGTGAAAATAAACTACCTCTAATCAGTTGGGGGAAAGTAATAAAGCCACTCTCAGAAGGAGGCCTTCAGATAAGAGACTTGAGATCCCAAAATCTGGCCTTAGGGGCTAAAATCCTGTGGAAATTGGTAACTGGAAAGATATCGTGGAGTAAACAAGATTTATGGAAGAAATACTATACTGGAGATAAGAGGAAATGTCTCGACAAAGCACCTAAAGCCTCAAAAGGATACCCCATTTTTACAATCTGTCAATTTTTTTTTGGCTTCTTCAATCCTTTGCTAACATGGATACCTGGTAACAGGAAAAATATCCTTATTTGGGAGGATTCGATTCTGGGAGGGCCTCCTTTAGACTCCATGTTGGGCACCTCCAATTTCAAATAGTTTATTTATTCCCAAAATTTAACCACTCTGTGGGATATTTCAAACTAGCACAATGATGAAGCCAAAGCATGGAAATAATGGAAATTTTCAAGCTGCCCAAACCACCTGCAAAATGAAAAAAATCTCTTTCTTTTTCTACTCCATGGGAAATCACTGATTGTAACAAATAAGAAATATAATAGGGGTTGGAGATCTCACACAGGCTTGTACACAATTAAAGAGGGTTACACAGTCATCAATTCTACGTTGTTTGCGCCTCCCAATCCAGCTCTTTGGAACGAAATTTGGCGGGCCAAATGTCTACCTAAAATCGACATGTTTATATGGACGTTGGCACATAATGCCATCCTCACAGGAGACAATCTCAGAAAAAAAGGTTGGGAAGGCCCCACGCGTTGGCCCTTTTGTGTTTCAAAGGAGGAAACTGCGGCCCATCTTTTGCTGAATTGTCCCTTTTCCCTGGAGGTCTGGAACCTCGCACTTGCCCCTTGGACGAGTCAGGTATCCATCCCTGCTAAGATATCCTCCCTTCTCATCAGATGGATGGAGTCGTGTCCCTTCTCCCTCATTAAGAAAGAACGACTCAAATGTTGTTGGGCGTCTTTTCCCAAGGTTATTCTCTGGAAACTCTGGCTAGAACACAACTCCCGAATTTTCAAAGGAAATTTTGCCAGCGCTGCTCATGTGGTGGAAAAGGCCAAAGCAATGTTGGGGGACTTTCTCTCCTCTCTACATTTGCCAGCAAATAAATGAGTGTTGACCTCTATTGAAGAAGACTAGATGTCTAGCCTTCTCCCTAAGTCTTTGAAGTTGGTAACTGCTCCCGTGCGCTCTACAACCCAGTGGGAAATCAGGATGGACTCTTCATCCTTCACATTGTGGCGAAACTCTTTGCAGAGACTTAACCTCTTCTTCGACGGAGCTTCTAAAGGGAACCCGAGAGCGGCAGGAGGTGGAGGAGTGTTTTTGGATCCAAAGGAAATAAATGTGTTCTCGTATTCTTGGGGAATCGACGATGACACAAATAACATAGTTGAAGCATTAGCCCTCTGGCAAGGACTCTCTCAAACTCTAGCCGGGAACATTACATATCTTAATTTTTTCAGGGATTCTCGCATCGTTATTCAGGGCCTAATTTCTAAGAATCTCCCCAGTCACATGAGACTCAGGTAAATTCTCAAAAAAATCAAGCTCCTTCTAACCACTCTCCATTCAATTCAATTATTTCACATACTTTGGGAATTAAATGGCGAAGTGGATAAAGAGGCAAACAAAGTAGCACTACTATGCAAAGGTGTCATATCAATAAGATGAAAACAAAGGATATGATAACTTACCTTAAGAATACTGCTTCAGAGAGTAGAAACCGAAAGTTATGATGAACTTGGTTCAATGAATACAAGTTGTAACTGAACCAACAATTTTTTGTTGTTTCTCTAATATATAACGTACCAGTTCTTGTTAAAAAATACAGATGGTCAAATATATCATTTGAAAATTTTCATAACAACTTAATTATTCATTAAATTAATTTTTCAATTTCAAGTATAGATAATTATATTCTAAATTGTATTTAACTTAAAAACAATAAAACTGATAAGCCTTTATGAGTCTCCCTTTATGAATCTTAAATATCTATATTGAATAAATAAAAGAGAATCAGTTTGCTAGAAATAGTGTTACTATGCCCCTGTTTATGCGGAAAAAGATATATACCTTTGGAAATGGGCACATTTAATCATTTTTTAACCATAAATTCTAATAGTATGGTTATCAATTGAAGATATTAACATATTCTTAGGTCAATTAGGATTTTCTTTTAGTAATTTTACCAGCTGAAACCTTTAGCCGAAACTAACCACTAGTTTGAGGCTGTGCTAATTAAAAAACAAACAACCTTTTGATGTGCATATTCCAACCATCAAACGTTCAATAACTAGTCATTTAAAAACCAACATAAATTAACAAGTCCTCTAAAATCAACGTGAATATTCCAATCTTACTGGTGTTTAAGAAAACACTATAAAATAATGAGATTTCACAACAAACTTCCAGGGTACCTTCAGTGACAGTAATATTTCACTCTAGATCCAGATATAATTCATGCTTGAATAAAATAAGGAGATTTCACAACAAACTTCCAGGGTTAATATTTCACTCTAGATCTAGATATAATTCATGCTTAATAAAATAATGAGATTTCACAACAAACTTCCAAGATACCTTCAGTGAGAGTAATATTTCACTCTAGATCTAGATATAATTCATGCTTGAATAAAATAATGAGATTTCACAACAAACTTCGAGGGTACCTTCAGTGACAGTAATATTTCACTCTAGATCTAGATATAATTCATGCTTGAATAAAATAATGAGATTTCACAACAAACTTCCAGGGTACCTTCAGTGACAGTAATATTTCACTCTAGATCTAGATATAATTCATGCTTAATAAAATAATGAGATTTCACAACTTCCTTCCACGGTACCTTCAGTGACAGTAATATTTCACTCTAGATCTAGATATAATTCATGCTTAATAAAATAATGAGATTTCACAACTTCCTTCCAGGGTACCTTCAGTGACAGTAATATTTCACTCTAGATCTAGATATAATTCATGCTCGAATAAAATAACGAGATTTCACAACAAACTTCCAGGGTACCTTCAGTGACAGTAATATTTCACTCTAGATCTAGATATAATTCATGCTTGAATAAAATAATGAGATTTCACAACAAACTTCCAGGGTACCTTCAGTGACAACAGTAATATTTCACTTTAGATCTAGATATAATTCATGCTTAATAAAATAATGAGATTTCACAACAAACTTCCAGGTTACCTTCAGTGACAGTAATATTTCACTCTAGATCTAGATATAATTCATGCTTAATAAAATAATGAGATTTCACAACAAACTTACAGGGTACCTTCAGTGACAGTAATATTTCACTCTAGATCTAGATATAATTCATGCTTGAATAATTTATCCAGGCAACTTTTCATGTTGTCGTGTTCCCACTTTAATTTATTCCACCACCACACA
>JZKD02S1878513.1:24417-44339 GCA_000966675.3 Picea glauca
TCATATTGGAGCTTGAAGCCATCACCGACACAAGAATTCACCAGCTGAGGAATAGATCCATTTCAGAGTATCTCATTAAATGGAGGAAACTACCGGCTGAAGATTCCACTTGGGACAATGAGTCTTTTATACAGACGCATCCAGAGTTACTCAAGCGTCGCGGACAACACTTGTCTCAAGGGGAGGGGCATGTTAAGCCCTAATATTGGATCATTACCCCTTAATTGGAGCATATTACATTAGTACTGTTAATTTATTTATGTCAGCTTTATTCCATTAGTTGTAATTATACTTCCTAGTCTCCTATATATACCAAGGAGACATTTTCATTTGGAATCATCTTGGACTTGAAAATTTATGTGGGGAAAAAGGAGGTTGCCCCCTCAAAGAGGCTTATTATCTGAAATTGTCTCTTTTTCAAGGCGTTGATTAATTATTCTGAGATTTTTCTATGCTATATTGTTATTTGGTTCTTAACAACCATTCTTGGGCGCATTCACCTTCTTGGACTTGTATTGTAGCCTGAGAGGGGATTCCTTTGTATCAGGTTCATTTGTTTCATGTACTTGTTGTATCTCACATTTATTACATCACTTATATAGACTTACATTCCAAACTGGTTTTCCCCGAGGGGGTGGGGTTATCTAGGGTCTTGTTGACCAAAAACTCTCGTGTCCCAATTTCATGCATGCTAGAGTTTAGAACAACATTTTAATAGTTGTAAATATCTAGAGGTGTGTTATATATTTTAGGTATGCATGTGATAACCTATGGGATACTAAAAACACATGGTAGAGCACCTTAAAGGCATATGTAACCATAACTAAACAACATAAAAGTTTCTGAACAATTTGTTGTTATAAAACTGCAACAAAGAAGAGTAAGACAACTGAAAATTAGAGCCAATATCAGGTCAAAGACAGACCTAGTTGGCATCCTATTAGGACCTCATATTTTCTTCATGGTATTAGAGACTTGGTGGCTAAATATTGTTGATTTTGGAAAACATCTTGTGGACAGTTCTTGACAGCTAGTGGGAAGATTTCTTGACAGCTTGTTGATAGTGATTTGTAGCAGCTTGTTGGTAGTGATTTTTGTGACAATTGTAGCACTGTTGTTGGACTTAGTTTCAACATATTTTCACACCCATGCTAACAGGAGTGAGGCAGTGCTCTTTTGTAGTTGTAGCATCAATGTAATTTTTTTGGGCATATATGTCAGTATCCCAGATGCGGGCAGAGGATAGGCTAGTTGGAGCTAGCAACTGGTCCCCTTGGAAGACCAGGATCATTTTTGTCTTGGAGGATCTTGAACTATGGGATATAGTTCAAGCTCATGTGGTGATTCCTCCTGCACCTTCTCCATCACCATTGTTAGATGCATATTTCAGGAAGAAAAATGCCAAGGCAAAACAGACTATTTGTGATGCAGTGAGGGATCACATTATACCCCACTTGAATGGTAAAGACAATGCATATGAGATATAGGCATCCTTGTGCAAGCTTTACCAGAGTCCAAACCATAACCGAAATATTGTTCTGCAGGACAAACTTAGGAGCATTCAAATGCTCAATACTAATTCGGTCACTTCTTACCTTGGTAGATTCACTCAAATTAGAGATGAGTTAGCAACGGTCAAAGAGGAGGACAACTTTAAATATATTTTCCAAACCTTGGGGTTCATTTGTACTTGCATTGTTTCCCAGGAGGTCATGCCTACTTGGGAGAGACTTTGGGATGATTTTGTACAGGAGGAGTTGAGATGTATCTCGGGGTCTCGGGTGATGAGGATCTTTCTCTTTGGACAAAGGGCAAGAAGAAGGTCAACAAGGGTGCACAACAGGGTCCTAAGAGGGGGGCCAAGCCACAGGGAGAGAGTGCCAGTGGGTCGAAGAGGGATAAGAGAAAAGTGAAGTGATTTGCTTGTAAGAGGACGGGGCACTATGATGGACAGTGTCCCAACATGAAGAAGAAGCAGGGTGGCACACCAACTACAACGGATGAGGGAGAGTTTCATAAACAGTTTAAGAGGGAGTGTGCCTTCCTCATTTGTTGCACTTCAGTTGAGACGACACCTAGTATCTGGTACATAGACAACACGACTTCGAGTCACATGACTGGTGTTAGGCAACATTTTACTGACCTCAGAGATATAGAGGTCAAGATGAATATTTCTCTTGGTGATGACACCATAGTCAGGGTTGTTGGGCGTGGCATAGTTACCTTTTAGAGAGATGGCTTACCACCTATTTCATTTAGGGATGTTCTCTACATCTCTGGGTTGAAGAAGAATCTGATATCATTTTCCACCCTACACGATAAGGGTCTTGAGGTGTGCTTTAGAGGGACAGAGGTCCTCATACATCCTAAGGATTCCTGTCTCACCTCAGGGAAGGTGATTGGAGTGAGGGATGGGAAACTATTTAGATTGATTTTTCAACCACTTCTTGCTTTAGTAGCGAGTAGCGACATCAACAGTCATTTGTGTGGGTTGTGGCATCATAGGATGGATCACCTTCATCATGGGGATCTTGGAGGGCTGAGAGAGGTTGTGATACGTGTTCCACAGTTTAGTTCATATCATCAGGATGTGTGCATAGGGTGTGCGCTTGGTAAGTTTACCAAGGCTTCTTTTCCCATCAGTGACAATAGGTTAGCTGGGGTACTAGATTTAGTGCACACAGAGGTGTGTGGGCCCATGTCTCAGGAATACTTGAGTGGTTGTGAGTACCATCTCACATTCATATATGACCACTTCAGGAAGACCTGGATTTATTTCTTGAAGGCCAAGAGTGAGGTCTTCAAAAGGTTCCAATAGTTCAAATCTCTTGTGGAGAACCATACATGAAAGAGGATCAAGGTCTTGCGGTCACACAATGGAGGTGAGTATTCCTCCAGGGAGTTTTTAGACTTATGTACCCATGTAGGGATCAAAAGATAAATGATCATTCCTTACAACCCCAACAAAAGGGGTTTGTCGAGAGGAAGAACAAGGTGATTACAAGTGCAACGAGATCTATGATGCATGATCATAGTTTGCCTCTATATATTTGGGCTAAGACAAGTGTTGTTGCAGTTTATCTGCAGAACATGAGTTCCCATAGGATTTTGGGGAAGAAGACTCCTTAGGAGGCCTTCACTGGTAGGAAGCCCAATGTTGAGCACATCAGGATTTTTGGTTGTTTGACTTATTCTCATGTCCCATTAGAGAGGAGGACAAAGCTAGACCCCACAACCCAACAAGGGATTCTAGTTGGATACTCATAGGTCTCAAAGGCATACCAAATTTACATTCCATCACATCAAAGAGTGGTGGTGAGAAGAGATGTTACATTTGAGGAGGGTAGAGCTTTTTGGAGGTCTCTCGAGTCAAGTGTCAGTATTGAGGATGATGCATAGGCACCAATTGATTTTTCAGAGGGAGAACAACCTCAGGCGTTTGGTACACTAGTTTCAGGGGTGCTAGTGTCACCTTACACAGATTTAGGTTCACAGTCATAGGGGGTTAAAGAAGAGGGTGCAGAGGCTTCAGGATCTCAGAGTGTTAGGATTAGATTTGAGGTAGATACTCTTGGGCGAGGACATCTTACTTCTCCATTGACTACTCCAAGGAAGAGGAAACCGAGATGGTTTCAGGAGACCCTAAAGGAATCCAAGGAGAACATAGGAGATCCCAACAAACAATTAAGAGAGAGAAAAGAATCAGAGAGGCTTGGATCCTATTTGACTATGGTGAGAATCATCTCAGATGCAGAGCCACAAACATTTGTGCAGGTAGTTGACAGGTAGTTTTGGAAAGAGGCCATGTTGGAGGAGTATGAATCCATTATGCACAATGATGTTTGGGAGGTGGTTCTGAGGCCAGAGGGGAATTCAATTGTGACTTCAAGATGGTTTTACAAGACCAAGTATGTTTCATATGGAAGCATAGAGAAACACAAGGTTCGGTTTGTGGTGCATGGATTCTCTCAGGTAGAGGGAGTTGATTATGATGAGACATTCGCACTAGTTGCGAGATACAGCTCCATTAGGAGTATTATTGCCATAGCGGTAGAGATGGGTTGGAGGATACATCAGATGGATGTAAAGATCACATTTATCAATGGATTTAATGAGGACAAGGTGTACATTGAGAAACCACAAGGGTTCGAGGTGAGTGAGAGAGAGTCTCACTTGTGCCTTTTGAGAAAGGCATTGTATGCTCTAAAGCAAGCTCCCAAAGATTGGTATTCACACATTGACACATATTTTCTTAAGATGGGAATTGAGAAGAGTGATGTTGATCCTAACCTCTATTACATCATCAAAGGTGAGGACACGCTCATTCTCATTTTGTATGTGGATGACTTGTTCATCACAAGAGAGGAGCATCTCATAGATGAATGCAAGATGGGACTTGCATTAGAGTTTGAGATGAGTGACATCAGTTTGATGCACTATTTTCTGGGCATAGAGGTATGGAAAGAGGAGGGTCACATCTTCCTGGGATAGGGGAAGTATGTTGCAAACATTTTGAGTAGGTTTCAAATGGAGAACTGCAGGCCTATGTCGAGTCACACAGTCACCAACTGGAAGAATCTTAGTGCTTCATATTCCCAGTCGGTGGATGATACAGTATATAGAAAGTTGATCCGATTGTTGATGTATCTGGTAAACACTTGAACATATAATTGTTTTTTTGTGAACACTCTCAGCCAATACATGGTAGAGCCGAGGAGTTTTCATCGGATTGGGGAAAAACATGTTTTGAGGTACATTGCAGGGTTAGTGGATTATGGTCTGGACTATATCAGAGGGGATGGAGTTAGTTTGGTTGGCTACATAGACTCAGATTGGGTAGGATGTGCCACTGACATGAAGAGAACGTCATGGTGTTGTTTTGGGTTGGGGTCGAGACTTTTTAACTGGTACAGTCGAAAACAAAAGTTAGTTTCTTTGGGTTCAACCGAGGTAGAGTATATGGTGGCCAATCAGGCTAGTTGCGATGCCATTTCTCTTTGTAAGATGGTGGTAGGATTATTTGGTCAGGAGTTGCCTCCGAATGTCATTCACTTCGATAATTAGAGTTGTATCAAACTCTCTCAAAATCAATTTTTCCATGATAGGTCGAAGCATATAAAGATCATATATCACTTCATTAGAGATTGGGTTCAGCGAGGGGCAGTACAGTTGCAATATATTTCGACTGACAATCAGGTTTCATATATTCTCACCAAGGCCTTTCCAATGGGTAAGCATGTATACTTTAGAGACACGATGGACTTGGTGAGAAACACTTTCCTCGGTAAGAGGGAGTGTTGAGATTTAGGTACCTTGGGAAGTGGTCCCCTTGTGGTTTTGAGCGTCTAACCACAAGTGGGAAATACATTGGGACTATGTACCTTGTACTTTATGTCTAATTCAACTTTGACTTCACTTAAGTCAAAAAGTTGATTTTTTGTCACTCAAGGTAAAAGTGATTAATTATTCACTAAGTGGGTGATTGAGGGGACATAAAGTGAACTTAGGGAACTTAACCTAAAGTGGGTTTGTGAGTGAGATTATTGTGGTATGATCTCAACCTTTGATTAGAGAATGGATGGAGAGATTTTATCCATCCATCTCTTAGGTTTCCTTATGGAGGTTCAAGAGGGGCGCATAGGGCATAAGGAGGCTCATTCTATATTTTGTTCATTTAGAGAGGAAGAGGAGAGTAATGGAGATGGGAATGAAAGAAAAGGATGAGGGCAGCAAGGGCACCTCCTTCCATGGAGGGCTCTAGGAGGCTTTGGATTCCATTTATTTGTGGTGTTCATGCTTTCTTGGAGGAGGGCACACACCTAGCAGGGAGGTCTTACACTTGTCAGATTGTTGTTTGTGTTGGATAATGCCAACCAATTTACACTCTTTTTTTAGATATTGGGAAGATTTTTTGGCCCCTATTATTCTATAATTAGTTGGATCAAATCAGCCAAATTTAGAATAGGGATAGAGGCACATTAAATGTAATCAATTTCTTGTAACTGAGTGAAGACTTCTATATATCTATGTAAGCCTGTTAAGGCAGAGTGTGAGATGTGAGAGTGCTTGAGATGCATGAGCATAAGTGGTTTGGCTGATGTATTATTTCCCTTGCATGATATTAACCGAATATCATTTTCCCATGGATGTTTCCCTGTATAGGGTTTTACCATGTAAAAATGTTGTGTCAATTATGTGTTTTCTCATTTGCTTGTATTTTTTTCTATGTTTGCTTCCATTGCAAAACAACAATTTGTATAAGATATAGTGGATCAGTTGCAGCAAGTGAGACAAGCGAGCCAAGGAGATCCGTGTGACAAGAGTTTAAATCTGCATACACGCCGGAAATTTAGGTCGGAGAAGCGTCCAAGGACAGACGCACCCTGTACGCAGAGAGAGGAGCATCTTGTCTGGACATAAATGACCTATGCATGGGGTGAGGGTGTCCAAGACGCGTAGGCCATAGTTCCGAGAGAGTGTATATCAAGCAACCCATGGTAAAAGTTTTTAAAAGTTGTTTTGTTTCATTTTTTTTTACATAAAGAAATGCCTTGGCAAATTAATGGGAGGATAAAAGATATTATTTAAAGGAGTACCTTTTATGTGAGGTGGATCTCATGTGGATGTTATGTTGAAGTGGATATAGAAGGTTTTATGGTATATATAATTTTTTATTGTTTTAAACCTTTTGTGGTTAACATTTAACCCTATTTATTAAAGATCCACATTTTCATCGATTGGTTAAAGAGAAAAGTATTATAAGTTGTGATTTGGGCATTAGGCAGTTTTGTGCTAATGGCTAAGATGCAGAGTTCGAAGTTTGAAGTAGAAAAATTTAGTGGTAAAGGAAAATTTGAACTCTGGAAGCTTGAGATGCAGGATTTATTGGTGCAATAAGGGTTGCAAAAAGCATTGGCAGGCAAGATAAATAAACCAATGACTATAACAAATGGGGAATGGGAAGAACTAGACGCAAAAGCACTTAGTACCATTTGTTTATGTTTGGAGGATGATGTTTTGTTTAATATCATAGGAGGGGATACAACATCAAGCTTATGGAGCAAGATGGAAAGTCTATATATGATGAAGTCCTTGACAAGCAGGATCTACTTGAAGAGATAGTTGTACAGTTTGCGGATGAAAGAAGGTACAACAATTGTTGACCATTTAAATACCTTTAATACCCTTATAGTTCAACTAGCTAGTATGGAAGTTAAATTTAAAGATGAAGATAAGGCTATTACACTATTGTGTTCATTTCCCGAGTCTTGGGATAATCTAGTCACCCATATTAGATTTAGCTCAATAGATGTTTTAGATTATGACTTCGTTATGGGAGCTTTGTTGGTTGAGGAGATGAGGAGAAAATCTAGTCAAAAAACCTCAACTTCAGAGGCAATGTTGGTCAGAGGTCGAACTAAAGAGAAGAATTAGAGAAGTTCTTCTCGATCTAAGTCAAGACACAAAAAGGGTAAAGAAAAATGTTGGTACTGTGGCAAAACATGACATCTCAAGAAAGACTACTGGAAAAGAAAGGAATCTGAGGAAAACTCTAAGAAGGAAGCAAATTGGGCTGTAAAAAATTCAGGTATGATTGATGAAGTTTTATCCATTTCTAGTAATTTAGAATATCAAGAAGAGTGTCAGTTAGATTCAGGTGCCTCCCACCACATGTGCTCACATAGAAATTGGTTCATTTCTTACCAATCTGTTGATGAGAGTGTAGTGTTTATGGGAAATAGTATTCCTTGTAAAACTGTTGGGGTTGGTTGTATTCGAATCAGGATGTTCGATGGTATTGTTAGGGAATTAATGGATGTAAGATATGTACCAGAGCTTAAATAAAATTTGATTTCATTAGGAGTGTTGGATTCTTGTGGATATAAGTATACAGGTCAAGGTGGAGCACTCACATTGTTGAAAGGTAGTTTAGTAGTGATGAAGGCAACAAAGGTTGATAACCTTTATAAGCTGGAAGGGAGTACTGAAGTGGCATTTGACGTGAAAATTGTATCTTCTTGTTTATGGTAGAAGCATCAAGGTCATAAGAGAAAGAAATAATTGCAGGTACTGGTAAGCGGTAAATCATTTCCAGACTTAAAATCTTTGTTTCTGAATTATTGCTTGTTTTATATCTCTGCAAGTTATGATGGTGGTATAAAGGGATGTTGTGTGTGGTATCCTACTACCCACAAGGTCATCATTGACAGAGATATAGTATGTATGGAACAACCAAAAGGGTTGATTCAAGATCACAATGATAAATTTATTTGCATGCTAGATCATTCATTGTATGGCCTATTGGACCTACCCAGTAAAATATACAAGAGGTTTGAATCCTTCATAATGAGTCAGAATTTTTCAAAGGGTAGGAATGACTATATATTTTACAATACATTCACAATCTTGATGTTATTTGCTAATGATATGCTCGATGCAAGCCGAAGCATGGATACAATCAGTAAGAAAATGACTCAGGTGGACAAGACAATTCAGATGAGGGATCAAGGAGCAACAAAACAAATTATGGGCATAGAAGTACACAAAGATAGTAATGGTAAGTTGTGGTTGGAGTTCAGTATGACCATTGTGAAACCAATTTGTATCCCTATTGATTTCCATTATAAGTTTTCTTCAAGCATAGGTCATGTCTGTAAAGAAGAAAAGGTTATGTCTCGTGTAAGTTCAGTAGGAGGTCTGTTGTATGTGATGAAATGGTTAAGACCAGATGTTTCACATGCTAATGATGTTGTCAGATACGTGACAGATTCAGGTGTTGCAGTGAAATGGGTGCTTCAACGTTTGAGAAGCACAAATGTCACCTATAATGGTTACAGTGAGATAGTTTGTGATAATTGTAATGTAGATTTTACAGGTGTCTTGGATAGAAGGAGATCTATCACTACATATGTCTCAAAACACTGTTGTGGAAGACATGTTTGAGGTGGAGTGACCCCTCAAGAAATCCATACTCGTACAAGTCACACATGTGAGATCATGAAACCGGTTTTATTAGAGAAGTTGTAGTGGTGCTTGACTTCTCTTGGCTTGCAACATAGGTGATGAATAAATTGGACAATGATATTTAGGTAAATTGTTGTCAAGGTGGAGATTGTTGAATAATGCCAACCAATTTACACTCTTTTTTTTAGATATTGGGTAGATTTTCTGGCCCTTATTATTCTGTAATTAGTTGGATCAAATCAACCAGATTTAGAATAGGGATAGAGGCACATTAAATGTAATCAGTTTCTTGTAACTGAGTGAATAATGTTATATATCTATGTAAGTCTGTTAAGGTGGAGTGTGAGATGTGAGAGTGTTTGATATGCATGAGCATGAGTGGCCTGGCTGATGTATTATCTCCCTTGCATAATATTAACCGAATATCATTGTCCCGTGGATGTTTCCCTGTATAGGGTTTTACCACGTAAAAACGTTGTGTCAATTATGTGTTTGCTCATTTGCTTTTATTTTTTATCTATATTTGCTTCTACTATAGAACAACAATTTAGAGTGTCTTGTTGGAGAGGTAGCACACAAGGATGGATTTGTGTGCAGTGTTTTCTTCTACAAGTAAACAAGGAGCAAGGGCACAAGGTTTGAGTGGGATTGAGAAACAAATGAGGAGGGCGCACCATGCTTGGGCACATTCACCTTCTTGAACTTGTATTGCAACTTGAGAGGGGTTTCATTTGTATCAGGTTCATTTGTTTCGTGTACTTGTTGTATCTCACATTTATTACATCACTTATATATACTTACATTCCAAACTGGTTTTCCCTGGGGGGGTTTTATCCAGGGTCGTGTTGACCAAAAAATATTGTGTCCTAATTTCAGGCATGCTAGAGTTTAGAACAACATTTTAATAGTTGTAAAGATATATAGGTGTGTAATATATTTGAGGTATGCATGTGCTAACCTATGGGCTACAAAAACTACATGCTAGAGCACCTTAAAAGCATATGTAAACATAACTAAACAACATAAAAGTTCTTGAACAGTTTGTTGTTATAAAACTAAATAAAAGAAGAGTTAGACAATTGAAACTTAGATCCAATCTCAGGTCAAAGACAAACCTAGTTGGCAGCCTATTAGGACCTCATATTTTCTTCACACTATGTTTCTCGAAGAAACATATATATGGAAGAGATAGGAAATTAGCTTACTAAAATTTCAAGGCTTATGAAACATATGGAAATCGAAATATATGACAATGTCATAGTTTCCCAAGTGGAGAAGCATGGACATTGAGTGTAGGAAAATATTACCAAGCCTATTTTTTTATTTTTTTTTCTACGGTTGAAAGTGGAAATGCAAGATCTACGAAGAGAGTGGAATCAAAGCTTAGATTAAAGTTATTATGGGTAGAAAATGTGAATTATATGAAAGAATGAAGAGTTTCATGACAACTATTTAAGGAATTTTTTTAATGAGGATTGGTAATTATGTCACGTTGCATGTTCAAGGTAATGAGATAAAGGTGGGGATTAACTAGTTAATTGAACATTATGTCCTTTGGATTTGTTACGGAAGTGGATTCAATGTGAATTCATAATGGTTATAATTCAAATCTTATGAATGAGCAAGATTGTAGCTATTTCATGAAATACATGGTTCAAGTCTTGAGAAGTGCATATCCTATAGATTTTCCAATGAAGCACTACTTCCAAACTTAAAGGAATATCATCGATCTCCATGAGTCAAAACTATTTTCGATTTTCTTAATTTTTTAAAAGTGGTCATTGGAGTCAAGGAGCAAGAGACACAAGTATCACTGGAATTGACACACCTACAACTTAAAGATGGTAATATGGGCTAGTAAAACGTTGGAACAAATATAGTAATGGCAATGAAGAGTATTGCACTCATTATGGCTCCCTATTTCTTCAAGCCTTGTTTTACAATTATGATACTTTCAAAATGGTGTGGTTTCAACCTAGCTCGATTTTGAATTCAATTAAGTTATATCCAATTAATATCTGATTGATATTGCTTCTTAAATTTGTCAAGCTTTAACACAAATGCCAAGACAAGTAGTGAATAAATATTATAGTACCTTCATTGGCATCAAAGTCAACTAAAGTGGGGGTTAAAAACTAATGTGACAACACATCTAATTAAATAGAATATAAAGGGCTATGACACCACAAGAGGGGGAAGGAAATTAGGGTTTGTAGGAAAATATTATAAYATTATTRTTSCCATGTATCTTTCCCTAAGTTCTCCCTAATTTTTGAGCTAAGTATTAAATCTAAATTCATGAGGCTTCTTGAGAGGGAATGCAAGGGAGAGTATATTTTGTGCATTTTCTTGGGAGAGCCTCTCCATTATTCTAGTCTCTTCCATGCTCTTCCATACAAGGTGACTTCCTCTCCTTGTTTATCATGGAAATTGTGTATGAATTACTAGCTTTCAGGACTATAAAACCTGCCATATAATTGCATAATGAAATGCTAGTGTGACTCTATGTTAAAGTGGGAAAATGTTTTTGTTATGAGAGGATAATTTGGATGGTTGTAATGGAGAACCATGGTTGGTTCATCAACATTGTCTATAAATATAAAACCCTATTATTGAGTCATGGATTAAGCCAAGGGTATTCCACTCTAGAAATTCCTAGAGAATAAATAGGGGACTAGACTCTTCTTACCTACATTGGAACACCAAACGGAAAGGGAATTTCCTATGGGATTTTATTGTAGAAAAGGGGATTCCTTTCTCTAGTGTTGTCTTTGGCTAAGTTGTTCTGTTTGAATGAGGGGAAGAAAGTCTAGACCACTTGTGGGATGGCATGAAGTCTAGAGTAGTTTCCTTGTTGGGTTTAATGGTATATTCATTCTTGATCAAAGTTTTTAGGGCATTGTGGGTTGTGTAGAGAGAAACATTAGAAACCTATAGAATATCATTTCCCTTGGTGGTATCACGGCATGGCTTGTGGGTGGAATCCATAGCAGATTACTACAGTTGGGTGGTTAATCATTCCTCAATAACCATTTTAGTGGAATGCTTTTTTATGTGGAATCCTTTTTATGTGGAATGTTTTTTTATGTTCTGTTATGTTCAATTCCATGAATGAAGTTGATAATATGTTAATTTTGTAACCAAAGTTCCCACCCATACACATCAATGGATGGAAACATCAAATAACTATTAACGATGCATACTAAGACAAAATTAATCCAACGATAAAAAATAATTCATGGATACACATACAATAAATACAATGCCCATTATATGCACATAGAATTCATGTAATGAGTAGACCCACATTTTTCCAAAAATTAACTCTTTCAACACCAAAGTACATCTCTTATAGGTCTACCATACAAAACATCATGTAAGGGCACATCCTCGACACAACCAAACCTTAAACATCTACAACTATCCTAAATTTTTCAATATGGAAGTACATATTCAATGTCATATTAAATAAAGTGATTGATAGATGGATAACAATATTTCTAACAACAAGCCCAAATGTATATATACGTTGGTCTTCACCTACATAGAAAATCAACAATTTATTAGTATCCTCACCTACAAGTGTGATCAACAATATAGCACTAACTATGCAATCTATAATGCAATGAATGACAACTTAACACATTAACTTCATCAAATCAATCACTCAAGAACATTAAACACTTTAGAAGAACAAGGATCAACTAGGGGATTTTCCTAGCCATTTGATCATAATCAAATCAATCTTAAACACACATCCAAAAATTCAAGTTTGTAATCCATGTCAATGACCATTCACCAATCAAAACTTACATGCCTAACATTACAAATTAGCCCCTATCATCCCTAGAAGCACCATTTCTCTATTTCCCAATTCCAAACTACTTAGCAAATCATTGTTAACACTCCCTCATGGAGTATCTTTAGTTCATGTATTGACATTATGCCATAACCTAAGTTCTATGTTTTTTTTATAGTTATTGCTATAATTTTTTCTATGTTTCTACTGTGTTTCTATTGTTTGTATGTTTTTATTCTTATCTATAGGTTGAAATAATGGAAAGAGGGAACTTTGTTGCTCGTATAAGGAGGGAAAGAAGGCAAGTGACTAAGGGTGCCTAGCTACAAAAATTTGTCTAACATGAGGAGATAAAATAGGGTACTACTAAAGATAATTTAAATACCAATGTTGAAGAGCATCACAAGGCAGAGGTTAAAGGTGGTGCTCCATTGTCAACAAAAACACAAGGTACAAGTTCAACCATGAATATCGGTGCTATCAAAGGCTGGACATAACAAGATATAATGAAGTAAATTGATGATGTTGAATTCAATGTATTTTTGGTGAGAGATTCTGCAAAAAAATATGGAATTGCATCAACATCATTGCATTATTATCTTAATGTTCTCACTCAAACAAAGAGGAAAGGGCCTCTTGCATTGTTAACTGAACAAGAGTAGGTAGAAGTAGTTACTTGGTGTAAGGAGATGTTTGAATTGGGCAATGGGATAGAGTTGATACAACTAAAGGCCAATTTTTCTCAAATTTGTTAGTGGAGGTTGAATCCATTCAAAGATAGATTTCTTGGGAAATCATGGTGAGAAGTGTTCAAGAAAAGATATCTAGGGATTATATTATGAACAATGGAGAGCCTAGATAGAGATAGAGATTTTTATTTATGCCCTGCAGTTTTCACCCAGTTATATGACACTTTATCCAATGCCTAAAAGAAGCATTTGTATATTCCAAAACATACATGGAACTGTGACAATATTGGTTTACAAGCTAGAAGGAATTGTGGCATGTGGGTAATTTCCAAGAAAAGGAGTAGGGATGTGCCAAAACATCTACCCAAGAGTAGGGAGTGGATAATTGTTTTGTGTCATGTAAGTGTAATGGGTCTATCATTCCCTATGTTTTATCTATTAGAGGGGAAGGGGTAATTGAAGAACTATATCAGAAATTGTGAGCCAAAAACATGCATTGATTCACATCCCAATGTATGGATGAATAAATAATTGTTTATGAATTGGATTTATCATTTTTTTGCACATGTACCTGGTGTTGTCTCACCTACTAACATATCCTTGTTCATTTTTTATGGCCATGGAATCCACATAGCTTTACAAACCATGGAGGAGGCATACAAGATGGGCATAGACTTGTTGAGTTTCCCTACACACACTATTCATAAGTTGCAAACCCTTGATGTGAGTGTGTTTGGGACTTTTAAGAGTTACTTCAAGGTAGAGAAAGCATGCTAGATGACAAAGAATTCACAGATAAAGGTAAAAAGAATTGAATAATTTAGTAGAACTTGCTAGTAGATATTTTAATAAGGCTCTTACACCCTCAAATATCAACACTAGATTTAAGCAAACTAGAATCTAGCCACTAAATTGTGATGCTCTTGTTCATGATATGGGTTGTAGCCAAGCTTTTGAGGTACATGGTGAGGAAGATGTAGATGCTATAGTGAACATGTTGAGCCTCTCTCAATGACACTACTAGCCATTAGGTGATGATGATGAACATGTTATTGCTACTCAATTAGATGATGACACATTTCAAGAGAATATGGATGATGTTGCATCACATGAATTAGAACATTTTTTAATTGAATGCGATTGAAGGTTTCCAAGCAACAAGAATCCATAATGAGAAAATCACATTGCCAATCCAAGTACCCCAACCTGAGTGGTTAGCATAATCCATGATGAATATGAATAGAAATAGTGTTATCGGTGTTGAGGAAAAAATCCTTAACATACCTTCATTGCTAGCACATTTGAGCAACAATGAAATTGTCCATTATTATGTTAATGATGGAAATGAATAACCAAATCAAGAAGCTCACAAAGAAGAATTGTATATCCTAGATGATACTAATATTCCACGAAGTACCTAACTTGTACTCAGAGAATTCCTAAACCCATTAGTGGAGAGTGTGGCAGAGGAAACAAGAAGATGATAATCATATTTTCTTCAATTAATTATGAGTTCTCTATTACTAAGTTCATAGGATTAAATCACACTCTTGGCTGAGCTAGAACAAAAGAAAAAAGAGACATTGGAAACATAAGAAGAAGGAACTTGTAGTTGAGAAGAAGGTAGCAAGATTTATTGTAGCAAAACAATGAAAGAATAAAGGCTTCAAAGAGAAAGGGAAAGGTGAGAAAAAGAACACGAAAAATCACTAATAAAGCATGAAAAAGAACAATGGAAGGCACTACAAAAACTTCAACAAGAGAAAAGGAGGAGAGAGGAGCTTGACAAGGCTACAAACAAGATTGAACAAGGGATAATGTTCACCAATTCAATTGATCAAACTATAGAGAATATGTGATTCTTCCAAGAACAAATAAACATTTAGATCCCCCACTATCATGCAACTGCAACACTTCCCCCCTCTCTTTCTACGAGTTCAAGGCCAATTGAATATGTTCTTTTCCAACACCTCCAATTCCTTCGAGGTGTTGAGCATGAGTTAGAGCTATAATTTCCCTATTCCTCCATGGATGCAAGTAGAAAAATGGCATCAAGCAAATGTAGGCAACTCAGCCCACTTGGATCAAGAAAACATAGGAAACTCGCAATATTCAGGTAAAAAATATAGTCATCCTCCTCAAGCATACTAAATGTTTTTTGTTTAGCCTAACCACACACAATGTGGATTTTGTTATAGAGGTGTTTTTATTTGTCCTTCTATTTTTCCTCATATGTAAGTTGAAGTCTTGATTATTATGTATTTGGGCCCAATTCATAAGATCATTTCATAATTAAATCGTAGGCCCTACTTTCTTCTTCAATTTGAGGCATTGTATTTAGACAATGTTAATACTAGTGAAAGTTTGGTTTTCTACATTTGGTTTTCAATATCCAATACTAAATTGTCACCGGAAAAACTCCTAATTACAACCCAAATAACATATACATACCAAACATCAACTAACTATACACACCCAAACAACTCAATGCATATTGAAATAATGAAATGATGTAGAAATATAGAAGAGATTAATGCATAATTGCACATACAAGACAATAGGTTCAATGCATAATTGCATGTAAAATTACTCAATACATAATTACATAGACTCAACGCATAATTACATACACAATTACTCACTGCATAATTACATAAACACTACACTAATACATAATGCATAATTACATACAGGAGATTGTTTAAGGAAATTAAGAACATGGAGTAGGCTAATTTATGGGAAGTATAACATTATCACTATTCCCATATGGAAATGAGAGGTTGGAAAGAGTTAAAGAAACATTTTTGAGAACAGGCTGCTAAAGGGTTATGATTGTTGGCTAATAAAAGAGGCCAACAATCTCTTGTAACTATTTCAATTTTACACAAGATTTTGTCAATTTAGACAAGCAACCCTCTTAATTTTTAAGATAAGTTAAGGTTAAATTTAGATTAAAATCTATTCTCCATTTCCTTATTTCTTAAATTAGATGATGCCATACTATACAATTCTCATAGGAAGTTTCTCTAATTTAAATCATCCAACTACCTACAAGCATATAAATATGTATAAGAAACACAAACATACATTATGTAGTTGTTGTGGGTTTCTATGGATTGGGGCCTTGAAACTTTTACAAGAATAAAAATCCTTGCATGCTTGCTAATCCCCATGATAGGAAGGCATTCTAAAAATGAGCCTTGCTAAGGCATTGAAGAATAACATATAGATCATATAAAGGATTGGCATAAATAAGCTAATGCAAGCATGATGGACACAGAGGGCTTTTTTTACTACCAACATGCAATCAAACCTAGAAACACACATGCAAGCAAATCCAACTCATAGGTCTAATTACAAACAAATTTCAATCTATTACAAACATATACCAAACTATTAACCATATCAAAGACCTGAATTTATTCAACTTTTCAAATGCTTATGGTCATAGGTTTTTTTAAACAACGTGAGAGCAAATGCATAAACCCACATGTAATCTAATCGATAAACCCACAAGTTGAACTAGACATACAAGAGCTCAAATAGCTAAACCCACATCAACCCCCATGCAAAGCAAAGAAAACCCACAAGTTGAATTCCACATATCAGGAGTCAATTAGCTAAACCCACAACAATTGACAATATCTACAAACATAACCAAGCTATTACTTAAATTAAGGGCAAAATTCCTTCAAATTTGCATATTCAACAAGCCCATAAAACCACATGCCAAGAAAATCAAACCCACAGGTTGAATTACTCTATTAGTGGAAAATTAGTTAAACCCACAAAAACCCATAGTAATTACAAATGCTACCAAGCAATTGGAGCTACTCAGAGGTCAAATCTTTTCAATTTTTACCTATCAAATGTCAAATTGTTTTACCAACATGCAAACAAACCCATAAACCCACATGCAAAACAAAGAAAACCCACGGTTTGAAGTCATAATAACTCAATAATTGTTTGTAAGAAAACCCATAAATCCATGTGTAAAGCAAAGAAAACCCCTAGGTCTAAGTCCCATTAGTTTAGTTTACATGTGTAAACAAACCCATTTCTTGTGTCCAAACAAATTCATAAAAGCACAAGCAAAGCAAACAGAGATCAAATTATCCATATCAAAGGTCAAGTAGCTAAACCCACATTTAAGATATTAAGTAGCTAAAGCCACCAGTAACCGACATGGTCAAGTAGCAAAGCAACATGGTTTAATTACCCATATCAAAGTTCCAATAGCTAAACCCATAATGACCCACATCGAGCAACAAATTATTGGCACACAGATTTCCTTGAAGAATTGGATGTGTTGAAAAACGTGGTAGAGATTCATAGGATGGTAGAAGTGAAATCCCACTACATAAGCCTTCAAAGGGACAATTCTTATGCTTGAATCCATACTTTGCAACTCTGGGAAAAAACCCATCAATGTTTACTTCCCACAAATGCCACATAATTTGAATTTATGATAGACTTCAAGATTTTAACAAACATAACAAGATTTCAACCAACAAAAATCAAACAATAAGCTTACCTTTCCCTACAAAATGAACAACCACATTGTAACTTATACTCTTTCAACAAGCATAACAATATTTCAACTAGAAAAAATTGAATATATATATATATATATATATATATATATATATTAATTCGAGAAATATGAAATAGTTTGTCAACTTTGAAGTTTGATTAGGATAATTATAATTAATTAAATTTGAAGTTTGAGTAAAATAATTAATTTTTAAAATTAAAAAATGTATTTTTTATTTTATTATTAAAAATGGATTTATTTTTTTAATTTTATATTTATTTATCATATATTTAATTCAAGAGATATGGTTCATTCAGTTTGTATTTTTCACTCTTAGAAAAATAATTCATATATGTGAATTATTTTTCCTATGAATACGAAAAAAACTATCACATCTATTTTTCATCTACCTTCTACCTTTAATATGTCTCATTTGCACCCACCATTTTCCATCTCATGCACTACTATTATAAGGCTAGACATTATTAAACAGACACATTTCAAAGGCATACAACCTTAGAAATTTTGAGACAAGCCCATTTCTATGGTACAACAAGAGATCAATAAGCTAATAGAAAAAGAGAACTGCAATAATACATGATCATTGAGCCACAATCTTAGTCGTCATCATAATACCAAAGCTATGCAAACTACTAATTACAATTAAAATTAGAACTAAAATATTGTAATTAGAAATGTCACTCTTTCTGCAAAATATTGTTGCATTTCATTCAATGCCCCTCAAAGTAAGAAAGATAAAAAAGATATAAACATGATTTTTGGTGACCTTTCCACTATCCTCCAAAGGTATAACCACACTAACAATAACATTAGACATATAAGGGATTTTTTTTTGGAATTTCCTCCTTAACATTTTGGCTTTATTATTATAATTTTGAGTTCTGATATAACTCTTTATAAACTATAAAGGTTGTTTAGAGTATAAAATTTATTTTTCACTAATTCAATTCTTCATTAAGTACATTGCAATGCATAATGTTGGTTTAAATATTTTAAATCTAAAACAATAAATCATCTTCAATATATTTGACATGTCTACCCTATGATAGTGGACAATAATACCAGCGATCATGTCTATTGACAATTATATGATAAGTATACATCTAACATTGTGAGGGTTTTTCATGATTATATTATCTCTCAACTAAGGTCAAGATCTCATTGTCCCGTGCATGTCATAAATAATGGTATGACCTTCTGAGTCATCGATCAAATAACACATTAGCTAAAATTTAAGCACATTCATTAAACTCTAGGTCACTAAGTATGTAGTTATGGTATTCTTATGATTGAGATAAATATAGATAAATATTTTTAATGGAAAAAAATTGAATGAAAATTTCTTGAAACTTGAATAAGTTTGGTCAATCTAATGGGAAAGATAATACATAACTTTATTTTGTTTCAAATAAAAAGTTGTAAATAATTATGTTTGGGATAAAAAAATGTCTATCAAATTTAGTGGATTTTAAGTTTAGATATGAATTTATACAACTAGACATTTTCAATATAACGAACCTAAAATTGGGATTGATGGTAATTTTTATTTTGTTTATTCATTTTTTGTGTCATCAAATCCTCACTTCTTTGTTCTCCACATTGATCATTCCCTCTTTCTCCAATCTATGTATCTTTATCCATTGCATTTTTTGACTTTCTTCTTGGTGTTCTAGCAACATGGGCAACAATATGATGATGCTTTTTGTGTCAAATATAATTTTTGAGTATGCCTTGTATCTCTCTTTCATTGTGCATCATTCCAAGCCCAAGATCAATGAGACGTACCCTTTCCATCCTTAATGCTTGGAGAAACATTTTTTATGCATGGGTATAAGGATCTTAAGCAAGCAATGGAGAAGGTAACATTCACTTTGACACACATTTTTTCATGGTTTGAGAGATAATGTGAACAATC
>JZKD02S1878513.1:44498-58138 GCA_000966675.3 Picea glauca
TCACTCTCACCCTCTAACGCCAACATTTAACACCATGCATTAAATTTTTAGAGTTGCGTACCCCATTATCACGTTCGCACAAGTCCAGTTATGGCGATGGTGCTCCAGGCCTACATTTAGTTTTGTGTTTGTATGAATCTTATAATGCTCCAAATCATAGATATCTTATCCTAAATAATAATAAAAATAATGGATGGAATCAAGCTATCTTGACATGTTTCTAGATCCTTGTAAAACAAGTAAGCTCTCTTCCTAACTCTTATAGTCTTTTGATAGAATTATCACCCTTAACAAAGGTCTCAAGGTTTATTTAAATTTCTTCGTTTATAATGAGTTCTACAACAAACATATCAAATGTTATTGAGAGTTTAAAGTACAATGACTCTCACGATTAAGCATGATTGTAATATAACCAACATATATCCATCTTATGTCAAATCCATATGAAACAACATGGAAGGAATTACACATCTATGATAAGGTGGAGATTAAAATATTTTTTTTAAATACCACATGTCAATTCCATGTTTAGCACATAAGGAATTACACATCTCTCTCATATTGGGATGTAGAAAGCATCTTTCTATGCAATAAGAATTTTTTTAACATGTGTTTCCCCTTAAGAGGTCACAAGTTCAAATCCAGAGGGGGGTAGGGTATGTATACCTTCGTAGACTTTACCAGTCAAATCGTTGGGTGGAGGGGGATCCCTTATCCCACAAACAAGAGGGTCTCATACACCAATTTGGTGTGTTGGCTTGACCGTGACCTTAAAAATAGATTATTATTATTATTATTATTATTATTATTATTATTATTATTATTATAGGAATATATATAGTTGATATAAACTGATTTTATATAAGATAGAGATTGAAATATTTTATTTATGGTTAATATTGAAAAATTAATTTATTATTATTATATATTTAAAATATTTTATTATAATTAATATTGAAAATTTAATTTATTATTATTATTATATATTTTTAATAATCGAGAATAAAAAATACATTACAATTAAGATATGAATCAATCCAATCCTCATATATATAGATATATAAAATTCTCATTTTGAAATTCCAAAAAAATCAAATATCCAATCCTCACACATATATAGATATATAAAATTATCATTTTGAAATTCCAAAAAAATCAACCCACGTGTTATCTAGAGTCTTGCAATCACGATTGTATTGACCTCAAGGCCTCGCTACAAACTTGAATTAACGTCGAGACCTCGCTATCAAAGTAAAGCCTAGGTTCAAACCTCCTAAGTGGGTGTGTATAGGCTAGGTTAGTCAAAATAATTCTATTAAAAAATATTTCTTAAAAAAAACTCCAAAAAGAAAACAAGCACTAATTTAACATTAAAAAAAATTGAAAAGATAATATTTTATTTTATTTAATATTTTTAAAGTGTCTATTTAATTTATTTTTGTAAAAAAATTATAATTAAATTTGAAACTTCTTATAATAAAAAATTTTATTCTTGTGAAATAAATTACAACTAAATTTGAAACATCTTATAATAAAAAGACGGATAAAGAATTTTTCATAAGCGAAGGAGAGTGGAGCAACTACAAGCTAGGGTTTGACAATCGCGACCATGGCAGAGGACAACATGAGCACCAAAGGGGGGTAAGGGTACCCCCTCATACAAATAGGTAGTGGTAGACATAGTGAAAGGGCCAAGAGGCGTAGTTTTCAAGGCACCAATGACAGGCACCTCGGGATCAGAGCCAAAAAAAGGTCGGGAAAGGAACCAGGGTAAAAGTGAGTGCATGGGAGAAGAAGCCAGAGAAAATCATAGGGAGGCGCAAGACACAACGACGCCCAACGGGGCAGAAGGGTGCAACCCGTGCAAACCTGTGCAAACCCAAAACAACATTGATACCCAAGGTGATACTGGAGGATCCACAAACACAACTCTACGGGGACCAGATGAAGATGCATGCACTAATATGCAAGTTCATGGGTTTGTGGCCCATAGAAAGAACATTGCGCAACTGGATTAAATACCATTGGATGCCAAACGGAAAAGTGGAGCTCCATCTGGGCTTGAAAGGCTTCTTCACAATAGTATTCATGAATTTGGAGGACAGGGATAGAGTCTTTGAGGGAGGGCCACACTTCCATGCCTCAGCAGGATTGTACATGCGACCATGGAAGGAAAATTTCTCCCCAGAAAAAAAAAAAAAATTTCAAAAAGGTGCAGGTATGGCTGAGATTTTATTCCTTACCTTTAGACTACTGGTTACCCTCTACTTTCGAAGCAATAGGAAACAAACTGGGGAAATATGTGAAGACCTTAGAATCCACCCTACAAGGGAGATATACATCTTATGCAAGAATCTGCATAGAAATGGATGTGTCAGGAGCACTCCCAGAAGCCATAAGTCTGGAATTCAGGGATGAGGAATGGATCCAAAACATAGATTATGAACCGATCCCCTTCAGATGCAGAAGATGCCATGAACATGGCCACCTGATCAGAGAATGTCCTCTTCATAAAAAACAAGAAGCGGAAAACCCCAAACCATAGCAGGATGAGGATGGGTTTATAAAACCAAACCCCAAAAGCAGAGAAAACAAAAAGCAGAGCAAAACCCCAGCAGGAAATAACCCAAAGACCCGGAATAAAATGGAAGGATGGGACAAAAACAACAAAGGGGCAGAAAACAAAAAGGATTCGACAAAATCTCAAGAAACCAGAGAACAAGCAACAAACGAGCCCACCGATCGACCAAGTAACAAGAAGGAACAAGGGAGTTGCACAACCCCAATGGATGGAGAAATAAGAGATGACAACACCCCCATGCAAGAAGCATAAGGAGACGCTGAAATGACCCCAAGTGAAGTAGACACAGAAGATCCTGATCTCAGAGACCTTGTAGAAAGAGAAGGGATAGATCTCCCGAACATACTAGAGCAATGGAAAAGACAGGGAGTAGACAATGTTCCAAAATAGCAACTTGACCGCATTCAGTACCTGTTTCTCGTAAGGGAGGAAGCCAAAGTCAGAGGAATAAAGCACACATATGAGGAGATTGGACACCTCGGAGTCAAAGCTGGCGAGGGACAACCACAACTCTCACCCAAGCAGACGCGGAGGAAAAAAGGCAGAAAATCAAATAGTGTAGCCCTACAGGAGCTTGGAGTGCTACTGATAAACTTAGGTAAGATCAAGAAACTCTTCCCCAAATCCCCTACACATGTTTAAAATGAAGGTTATAACCTGGAATATAAGAGGCCTAAATATCACGAGAAAACAAAGAATCCTTAGGAATAGACTAAAGCAAGAACAATTGGATCTATGTTTTATACAAGAGACAAAGTGCAATATAGATAGAATGGAGGAAATCAGTAAACAACAATGGCACAAGTACAATATGGTGGTTTTCAGAGGCCACCAAATGGTAGGAGGAATTCTCACCCTGTGCAACCCACAAGTACTAAGCCTAGTAGCAACCGAAGCGACCATGCACACCCGCATGGTTCGCATGCAAATCATTGGAAACACAAAGGTGATTCTATGAACTAATGTGTATGGGCCCCAGGTGTCAGAGGAAAGGAGAGGAATGATACGGGACTTAGAAGACATTAAAACCTGATCAAACAACCTCCAATGGATCCTGGCAGGGGACTTCAACATCATCACGTCACTTGCGGAGAAAAGAGGAGGTACAAGAACACTGGATAGGGATGCAAAAGAATTCTCAAAGTTCATAAACACAATGGAGATGGTAGACCTCAAAACTAATAATGGGGGGATCTGATCACTGGCCGGTGCAATTGGAAGTAGGCTTCCAAACCACACCAAAGAATAGACCCTTTAGATTTGAGAAATTCTGGATTGAACACCCGACCTTCAAGGAAAGAATCAAACAGTGGTGGTGGGAGGAGAAACCAGAGCAAGGGACAAGGATGTTCAAACTCTATAAGAAACTAAAGTATATCAAATATAGGCTCAAGGAGTGGAACAAGGACACTTTTGGGAACATAAACCAAGAGAAAAACAACATAGAAGAAAAAATGAAAAAACTCCAGGAAACCTGCATTTCGGAGGGTTATACGGAGGAACGGAAAAAGGAAGAGATCCAGATGACCCAGGAATGGGAATCTCGATGCCAACAGGAAGAAACACTTTGGTGACAAAAGTCCCGTATCAGATGGCTAAATGAAGGAGAATGGAACACCAAGTTTTTTTATAGAATAACCATGGCTAGAAGAGCCCATAAAAAAATCCTGAAGATTAAGGACCAGGATGGAATAGAGGGAGAGTCACATAAGAAGATTGAAACTACTCTGGTAAACCACTTCCATGAGATAGCCCATGAACCCAACCAGGACAGAACTAAGGCCATACAAAGGATAATCCAACATATCCCCACCTGTTCATCGAGGAACAAAATAACAACCTGAACAAACCCATTGCGGAGGAGAAATTTGACCAAGTACTCCAGGAGATGCCCAATGGTAAAGCCCCAGGTCCAAATGGCTTCACAGTGGAGTTTTTCAAAGCCTGCTAGGAAATTGTCAGACAAGACGTTTATAGGGTTGTGGAAGACTCTAGAAGGTCAACCTCCATTCTAAAAGCACTAAATGCTACAATGATTACACTAATCCCCAAAGAAAATGAAGCCAAAACCCATGATCATTACATACCTATAGCACTGTGCAATGTGGTTTATAAGATAATCCCCAAAGTTATAGCAAATAGATCGAAACCCCTCCTACCCTCTTTTATCTCACAAGAACATGCAGGCTTCATGGAAGGAAGACAAATAATGGAAAATATTATCCATGCCCATGAGCTGATCCACACCCTAAAGCTTCAGAAGAGAGGGGGAATGATAATACAACTGGACCTAGCAAAAGCTTATGACAAAATTACCTGGCACTATATGCTAAAGACCTTGGAAGCTTTTGGTTTCACCCAGCACTGGATCAATTGGATAGTCAGCCTAGTGTCCACAAAAAGCTACTCACTGCTAATAAATGGAGCCCTAACCAAACCATTTTGGCCCAGGAGAGGCATCAGACAAGGAGACCCATTGTCCCCCTTACTTTTCATTATGATGATGGAAGGTCTCAGTCGAAGAATTAAAAGCGCAACTGCAACAAGTGAAATAACAGGTATCAAACCTTTCGAAAATTTCCCTACATCCACGCACCAACAGTTCATGGATGACACCTTACTTCATGGCATACCCACGGTCAAGGAAGCAAAATCCTACAAACGAATCCTAGAAGAGTTTGGGGAAGCCTTGGGTGCAGAGATCAACCATTCCAAATCTATGATATTCTTCTTCAATACCAACCCCGCAATCCAAAGGAATTTGGCCAACATTCAGGGCTTTGAATGCAAAGCACTCCCAACTAAGTACTTGGGCATACCCCTGACAGAAAAAGCTTACAAAATGTCCAGTTGGGAAGGAATAATCAACAAATTACAAGAATGGGTTTAAAATTAGACGTACAGATCCCTCAACCTAGCCGGAAGACTTATTTTGACCAAGTTTGTTTTGCATGTAATTCCAACCTTTATGATGCTTGCTTTCCCAACCCCCAACGGGATTCTACAAAAAATAAGAACCATCCAAAGGGACTTGCTATGGCGAGGAGCGGAAAAAAGGAAAAAATGGGCCCTGGTGGCTTGAGAGAAGGTCTGTAAACCAAAAAGCAAAGGAGGTCTCGGGCTACAAGACCCGCAAGTGACCAATGATGCCTACAGGGAGAAACGCTGGTGGCGCTGGGTCAAAGAAACTACTACAACATGGGTAAACCTGTGGAAGGTGAAGTATGCCCCAAACATAAGCGACCAGGACAAAATACGCTTCGGAGGCACTAGGGAAGGTTCAACCATCTAGAACCTAGCCTAGCGCAACAATGCCTGGATTCAGACATACAACTTTTGGGAAGTCAGGAATGGTAGAACAACCAGATTCTGGGAGGACACCTAGCAACAGGAACCCAGAATGGAGAAACCAAACAAGGAGGAACTCCAACAAGAGCTGATCACGCAAGGTAAAACCAGAGTCTACCATTACTGGAAATAAGAAACAGATCACAACAAATGGAGAATCTGGAACACTCTCACCCCACAGAATAGAGCCCAAACTGCAACATCAGTAAAAGAGGTGGAGGAGGAATTGGGGAGATGAAAAATTGCAATCACAGAAGGAAATGACCAGCTGAGATGGGGACAAAAATACGGCGAGGAATTCAATCTAAAATAAGTCTGACTTTATATCGCGGACTAGGACCAAGAAGACCTGACACAACAATGGGATAAGCTTTGGAACGACCCTCATTGGCCAGAAATTAAAATTTTCCAATGGTTAATACTCCACAACCGGATTCTAACTTGGGAAAACCTAAGGAAAAAAGGATTCATAGGTCCTTCTAGATGTCACCTCTGTCAAGCCATGGAAGAAACAATGAACCATCTCCTTGACGAATGCACCTACACAACAGAAATTTGGGACTGGGTGATAGGTATCTTCCGACAGTCAAATAGGATCCGAGGTAACATCTCTACAACTATCAATATTTGGAAATAGAACTCCAATGAAAATAAAGAGGTGAACCTCTGATGGACCCTCATCCTGGGAATGATCATATGGGCAATATGGAAGGAAAGTAACCGACGCATCTTTAGGAACCAAAGCTCGTCGGAAGGGAAGATCAAGGAAACAATAATCTCCATGACAAAAGAAACGGTACAGAGCCACAACTGCCAGACAGGAAGAGCGCAACTCACAGACCAAGACTCCCACATTCTAGAATCCTTCCACCTAAAAGACGGATGCAACCCCAATCAGGTAAGATGACCACCGCAAATCCAAGTAAGTGAGCACAACTGGAAACCACCACTAGTAGGCTCCCTCAAGATGAATTTTGACAGGGCGTCGAAAGGTAACCCAGGACGGATAGGAATGGGAGGAGTAATCAGGGATAGTAAAGGAAATATCATCTAGTTTTATGCTAGGAGTCTGGGAAACTCAACCAACAACGTCGTGGAATTCGGAGCCCTGGAGACCGGCCTCGAGATTCTAAGCCGGGAAGGGATGAAAAAATTCATAGTGGAAGGAGACTCCACACTAGTTATCAACACAATAAGGAGACTCCAAAATGGTACCAGAGTGGGCAAAATTCAGAGGCCCTGGCGCTTGGCATAGTCCCTACAAAAAATTCAGGAGCACTTGTGGACGAGGATCACAGTGGAGTTGCACTGGGTATGGAGGTCAGCTAATGGAATGGCGGATAGAATCGCTAATGAGGGTGTTGACAAGGAAGGACCAGAACTTGACACTATCAGGAGTAACATCCCGAATGGCCAGTTCTAAATAGACTACAGCCAACTAGTAGCAAAAGACTGTGATGACAACCGAAGTATGGATGACCACTTCGAGGATGGAGGTGCAGATATAACTGAAGGGCACGTAGGATCCAGGAAAAATCTGATAGCCCACCACCTAAACATGAGTTACAATGCAGTTCTAGGTCACACAACAAGCGAAGGTATGCCACAACAGTCCTATCAATAGGAAGAAGTATAGGGGTTGCTCGTGGGAGAGTAGAAAAGTTAATCAACATGTGGCAAAGGACGAAGTATAAAAGGGTTTCCAATGGCCGAGTATGCGTACACCTCACCCAAGTACAGATACAGGGAGTGGTAATGATTGTCGTACAATGTGCAGGGTAAAGGATTGGTGCAGAGATGAAAACAAGGCTCCCAAAGTGCAAAGTGATCATCAATAGGTGGGAGAGAGAAATCAACACCACACGCAAGGACAAATCCTGGACAAAACTAATTCAAGAAGCAGATGGGATAAGGGACCTAGGGGCTATGCAGCCCAGAACAACCCTCTACCACAAAACGGTGGAGGAGGCCTGGCGAACAAAAATGTTGATAGGCAAGATGAAAGCTGATCGGAAAGTGACCAGCGGGGAGGATATCAGGAACCACAAGAAGGTGCTCACAGAAATTTTGAGTCACCTCAACAACCTGGAGGCTAGTCCAAAAAGACTAGTTGAGGACCAGAGGAGACAAAAGGAAAAAATGGAACGAATGGCAGGCCAATTCCACCTTTACTTACGCTATGTCCACCACATGGAAATCACTCCAGCAGACCGGAGTGGAACACTAGCTTGTATCAGGAAGATGCTCACGACGGAGCAGAGGAAGGAGAACGAGGCAAGAAAGGATGGTGACGCAAGACATCCCATCATCCTCAACTAGCGTAGGTTCAACCCTAGGTCAAGGTGTTTTTAGTATAGGAGATACCCCTGTTTTTTGGTTATGTTTTTGTGTAAATGTTATGGTTTAGTCTTTCAAACTGGTTTCTGGAGGACTGGGTCAGTTTCCCATGGTGGCAGCCTAGCCCTCCCCTTGCTATCTCAGACAACGCAACTCCGGGATCCCTGATCTGGTTTCCTTTTTGGAAGATCAAAGGATACCCCTTGCCTTTTTTGTATCATAACTTCTTTTAGTAATACAATATTTCACACTCACTTACAAAAAAAAAAGATGGATAAAGATAAAGTTTTCATTATTTTTTACCCATTAAAATGTAACTAAATTTTCAAAGAGTTATGAAAATACTTTTCAATTTGAAATTAAAAAATAATTGATATAAAAATTTCTCATAATGAAAGAGGATGGTGATGGAGCAAGAATAAGGATCAAGTTAGAGTTTGAGTGCAAGTTCAGAAGGTTAGGGTTCGGGTTATAGAAGAAAGGAAGGTAGGTTTAATGGGGGCGGAGGGTTTGGATGTCGCAGTAGAAGCGACCAAATCAAAGGAATTGAAAAAAGCATTTAAGAACACGGTAGTAGGAGGTAACAACAAGCCTCCAAATGACATCCTCATGGCGGAAACTGAGGGAACCAAACAAAAAGTTGACCAAACAACAAATGGAGCAGGTACAAGCAAACAATTTGATAAGAAACTAAAGGGTGTTTGGATAAAACGGTGGAGAACCCAAGGTACTAGGTCACTTCGCCATTGGTAGGGAACTACATTCAATATATGACAAACCATGCTCTAATAGGTAAATTCATGGGGATCTGGCCCACAGAGAAAGCGTTGTTAGTTTGGATTAAATCGAAATGGAATGTCAAAGGAGAAATAAGTCTAAAGCTCAGATACAAAGGTTTCTTTACAACAGTGTTCACCTACTCGGAGGACAGGACCCGAATATTTGATGAGGGATCGTATTTCTTTTATTTGGCGAGGCTCCACCTCAGGTACTGATCTGAGCGTTTCTCCCCAGAAAAGGAGGACTTTATTGTCACCCTTGTCTTGATCAAACTATACTCCCTACCCCATGAGTTATGGCATCTAGAAACACTGGCAGGAATAGGTGACATGTTAGGATCCTTTGTCAAAATATCATAAATAACAAAAGTAGCTAAATATACTTCCTATGCTAGAATATGTGTCTACATGAACATGGCAGCAACTCTCCATGAATGAATCACTATTTCATTCCAAGATAATGAATGGGTTCAACCCATAGACTATGAGCATCTCCCATTCCGCTATCGGAAATGCCACAAACACAGGCATCTATTCTGGGACTATCCCCAAAACCAATCTTCGATAACTAACAACGACAAGGAGGGGAAGGACATAGAAGGCTTTGTAAAATCCCCCAACAAAGAAAGGTGGGACGCCGAGGAAATAGAAACCCTTGGGAAGGAACAAGAAAAGATGAAAACAACTTCTAGATCTTAGCAAAGAAAGAAGAGAAGGGAGCCAACAAGGAAGGGGAGAAACAAGACCCAGAAAAGGCACTTCCCAACTAGGAGAATATTGAGACAAAACAAGAAGAAATACATAAATGTCAAAAAACGGAGGCAAGCATGAAAAAACTAGCAATAGAGAGGAGAGAAGTCTTGATGCAAGAGAAGCTATCTTCAGAAGATTCACAGGATGAAAAATGAAGGAAGACCTTAACCAAGACTTCAACTCGAAAGGCATGGAGGTGGAATTGTAGGTGCTAATAGAGGTCCATGGGGAAAATGAAATAAATAGTATACAGGTGGGACCACTTCGTTGGCTCCATAGAGATCTGCTAAAACAAAGAAGTAAAGAAATAATGACAGACAATCCATCTTCCTCCTTCCACCAAGCCTTCAACTCGAAAGGCATGGAGGTGGACTTGTAGGTGCTAATAGAAGTCCATGGGGAAAATGAAATAAATAGTATACAGGTGGGACAACTTCGTTGGCTCCATAGAGATCTGCTAAAACAAAGAAGTAAATAAATAGTGACAGACAATCCATCTTCCTCGTCTAGAAACTTGGGTATAAAGTCGAAACCCCTAAAGAACCCTAAGAAACCTGGAGGCGAAGAAAGAAAAAAATACCGAAAGCCACATAAACAAGTTCTAGAAGAAACAGGGGCTCTTCTCATAGATTCAGGCCAGGTAGTGGGACTACCATACATGTATTTCCTCCCACAAACCAAGAGTTAATTATGAATATCCTTTCATGGAATATTAGGGGTCTTAATGGCACTACAAAACACATAATCCTGAGAAATAGATTGAAGCAAGAAAATATGGACCTAGTAATGTTGCAAGAAACTAAGTGTAGTAGGAAAAGTATGTAGTCAATAGCAAGGAAGATATGGAAACCCTGCGAGTTCATCTACTTAGAAGCAAAGGGGGCATATGTGGGTCTAGCCTTCTTAAGGAACTCAAGAAAAATTAGAGTGGAGCTGAAATCCTAGTAAAAAAGGATAATAACCATATCTCACAAGATCATAGGGTCTATGGATCAAGGGACAATCTCACAGGTCTATGGTCCCCAAGCTCCGGGAGACAAGAGATATTGCATGAGAGAGCTAAAGGAGATAGGAACGAGTATGTAATATCAACAATGGATTGTAGGAGGGGACTTTAATATGATAACCTCCCTAGAAGACAAGAAAGGAGGCATAGGGCGTCTTAGCTCAGAGGACCAATCCTTCAAGTAACTCATTGGGAAACTGCGGCTAATCAACATAATCCCCTCAGAAGGCAGATATACCTGGAGAAATAGAAGAGGAGGGAGACACTATATTGTAGAAATGTTAGACAAATTTCTAGTATCTGAACCCTTTTTCCAACAAAGCAAGTTATCGGAGGGGAGATCAGACCCATTTATGGTTCAGATCATTGGCCAATCTCTCTGAGATGGATGGATGGTCTAAGACCTTGACCAAAGCCCTTTAGATTTGAGAAATTTTGGACTAGACACCCATATTTCATGTAAAAGTTGAAATAATGGTGGGGAGAGAACCAAGACTTGTATGGAACGAAAATGTTTCAGTTCCAACAAAGGTTGAAACATATAAAAATAAGCCTCAAGAATTGGAATAAATAAGTCTTTGGGAACATTCAGGAGGCTAAACGAGACCTAGAGGGGAAGATGGAACAAGTTCAGAGAAAAATAAACCAAGAGGGAATAAATCCAGAGATGAAACAAGGAGAATTGACCCTTAGAGAGGAGATTGAATAAAGAGACCAACAAGAGGAAATCATGTTTCAACATAAATCTAGGATGTGTTCGCTAAAAGAGGGAGACAAGATTACCAAATTCTTCCATAAATCCCTCCTCCAACGTCGAAACCAGAACTGGATCTGCTCCCTGAAAACATATGAAGGGGTGATCGTCGAAAAGCATGAAGACATAAAGCAACACCTCAAGGAGCATTTCAACACGCTTCTCTGAGAGCCTCTTCAAGATAGAAGAGAAGCTACTGACCTAATCTTACAGTCTATTCCAAAAATAGTATCGAAAGACCATAACAAAATCATGTTGAGGGAAGTGACTCTGACGAAGTTGGAAGAGACGGTGAAGGAAATGCCACAGGGAAAATCCCTGGGGCCAGATGGCTTCACATCAAATTTCTTCAAGACTTGTTGAAGCATTATTGGTAAAGACTTATAAGAAGCAGTGGAGGAAGCCAAAACCTCTCGTTCAATCCTACGAGCTTTCAATGCCACCTTCCTAGCCCTGATCCCAAAGGAAAAGGAAGGAAACACAACATATAAGTACAGACCCATTTCTTTATGCAATATTGTTTACAAAATTATAACCAAAATCATCGCTAAAATATTGAAGCCCATCCTCCAAGAAATTATTTCACCTGAACAAGAGGGTTTTGTAGAAGGTAGAATAATTCGGGATGGTATTGTAATTGCCCATGAAACCATCCACTCCTTGCAATCTAACAAAAAACCGGGGATGCTCCTAAAGCTCAACTTGTCCAAAGCCTGTGATAGAATCAATTGGAACTTTCTAAAATCCATATTGGGGACCTTTGTCTTCAATCCCTCCTAGATACAATGGATATTGTCCCTTACTTCCTCGACTTTCTTTTAAATTCTAGTGAATGGCTCCCCCTCTCCCACCTTTAATACCTCTCGGGGATTAAGACAAGGAGATCCATTGTCTCCCTACCTCTTCATCATCCTTGTCGAAGGTTTAGGGAGATTCCTGAAGCAATCCCAGAGAGTAGGCCACCTAAAAGGGCTAGAGATCTCCCCTCATGAAAACTCGTTGACCTAGCTTCAGTTTGTTGATGACACCCTCCTCCTTGGGAAGCCCATGCTACAGGAAGCTAGAGTAATCAAGAAATCTCTAGATGTCTTCATGTCTACCTCGAGAATGCAACTTAACCTGGACAAATCCCACATCTTTTTATTTAATTCCATGAATATCGTACAGCTAAAAATCTCCAAAATTTCAGTATTCCAAAGATCCCCCCTGCCTTCTCGCTACCTAGGGCCCCCCTATTGGAAAAAGCTATAAGAAATCTGGGGTGGCAAGAATTGCTAACTAAACTAGAAAATCTGATAAATTGTTGGATACATAGATTCCTCACTTTGCCAGGAAGAATTATGCTTATAAAATCAGTCCTAATGGTTATGTCGGTCTATTTTTTCTCTGTGTTAGCAACGCCTGAGTACATCTATCAGAAAATTCACTCTTTACAGAGAAACTTCCTATGGGGAGGACCAAAAAGAGAAAGAAAATGGGCCCTCGTAGCCTGGGAAAAATGTGTAAACCAAAGGCTTAAGGAGGGTTAGGGTTAAAATACCCCCAAAGGCTGAGCCAGGCCCTGACAACGAAAATTTTATGGAGATGAATAAAAAATGCAACAACGCTCTAGGCCAGGATTTGGAAGGGGAAATATGCCAAAGAGATCTCCCCTCAAGACTAGATTCTGCTGGAAGGAGAAAGACTGGGATCGATAATATGGAACTACGCTTAGAAAAACAAAGAGTTGGTTCAAAAGAAAAGTTTTTGGGAGATACATGATGGCCAATCGACCCTTTTTTGGGAAGACGCATGGGAACAAAGGTCGGTGCTAAGCTCGAATGAATGACTACAGACAATCAAAGAAAAGATGATTGGGTTTGGCAGGATGAAAGTCACACATTACTAGAAGGATCTTAGTCACCTGGGCACTGGGAGAACAAAATCCCGGATCCCGCCATCAGAATGTCCTATAGACTAGACCGACACCCTGATCCAGGTGGATATCAGTGGCCACCCACCTTCTCCAACTGGCCCAAAACATGTTTCTGGCAATTTTGGTAATTTACTATTTTTAGCAGTTTTTAACTTCCGGGGCCATTT
>JZKD02S1878513.1:62127-80220 GCA_000966675.3 Picea glauca
TATATTATTTTCTTTATTTTATTATTAAAAATAATTTTATATATTTATTTTGTATCTATTTATTAAATATTTTATTTAAAAAACATGATTCATTTAATTTGCATTTTTCATTCTGAGAAAAATAACTCCCATATATAAATCATTCTCCCTGAATACGAAAAAGTTATCTCATCTACCTCCTACCTTTACTATGTCTCATTTGCACCCACCATTCCCATCTCATCTTGACATGCATTACTATAATTCTAAAACTAAAATTATGAGACAAACCCATTTCAAAGTTATACAAGGCTACAAATTATGAGATAGACCCATTTCAAGAGTACATCAAGAAACCAATAAGCCAATAGAAAAGAGAAGTGCAATAATAGGTCATCCTTGAGCCATATTCTATGTCATCATCATAAAACCAAAACCAAGACTATGAAAACTACTAATTACAATTAGAACCAAGGCATTAATGCTATGCAATTAGAAGTAACACTACTACAACATATATTGTTGCATTCCCTTCAATGTCCTCCACAATAAGGAGGATAAAAAGGTATAAGCACGATTTTTTCGTGACCTTTCCACTATCCTCCCAAGGTACCAGCACACGATAACATTAGACATACAAGGGATTCTTTCTCTAGAGCATATAATTTTGAGGTCTAATGTAACTCTTTAAAAGCTATAAGGGTTCCTTAGAGTGTAAAATTCTTTCTCTAGAGCATATAATTTTGAGGTCTAATGTAACTCTTTAAAAGCTATAAGGGTTCCTTAGAGTGTAAAATTCTTTCTCTAGAGTATATAATTTTGAGGTCTAATGTAACTCTCTAAAAGCTATAAGGGTTCCTTAAAGTGTAAAATTCATTTTTCACTAATTCAACCTCTCATTAAGTATGTTGTGGTGCATGACATTGGGCATAATCTTAGTTATGAAGTCAAATTTGTCTCTAGTTTTTAGAAGTCGTTGCTAACTACCATGGCCATCAAGGTAAAAAAGGAGTAGAACTTTCCCACGTATTATGGAATGAAGGTAACCCATAAATATCTCGTCACACCCATAAACATCTAGTGAAATGTTGGATATCTTGGTTTTTTATGAAAGCTCTAGAAGCCTATCCTAGTGTTCGAAGGCTCCAAATATTAATCAAACTTATAAATACGTGTAAAATCCCTTGTCATTTGGCATGTTGTAAATTGAGTAATGAACAATTGAATAAAAAAATCAATTATGGCTATTTCTTGTTGGTTTCTTTCTCCAATCCTCTGTTTTTGCCTTTCCCATGTTTCTCTCTGCGATAAATCTATGATTTTATTAAAAACATTGTCTTGTTACACGTTGCATTCACATCAAATCCATTCACAGTGCACAATTATTGGATCTACAATTTTAGTGTGTATCTTCATTTTAGTGGTCGTTTGATTTGGTGTTTAAAATATGTGATTTTATTATGATTCTAGCTCGACTATTACTAGGTGATTCCAAAAACAAGAATTCCACACTCTGATTGTTAGGCATGTGTAAAGGGGCAGGAGCCCTAACAATTGGTATCAAAGTTAGTTGTTGGTTGAGGATATTAGATTCGTCACAAGTGTCATGGAACAATGATTCAACCAAGCAAGAGGCTTCCATTCTTTGGTCGGAATGCTTGGTTGCATGGCAAAGTTCTCAATTTAGTCATCTGGAAGAAAATATGAAGGCTCGAGAACGGATATTTTATTTTTCTTACGTGGCCTATATGTAGAGGCTTTGAAGTCTAGCATCTCGGCTGGGCTGAGGATAAATCCTTTGAGAGTCAACGTATCCATATTATTGGAGTAGGGTCTAATTGAGCAGCGCCAATTCATTTCTTGAATTGGGTCTTGTTGAGGATGGAGACAATGTCGATGAATGGCATGGACAAGTTGAACGGGGTTAATGTTTCCCTATGGAAGTTACAGATGGAGGATATACTGATTTTGAGGGATCAATATTTTCCAATTGAGGGACTAGCAAGGAAACCCTCATTGATGACAAATGAAGATTGGCTCAAGCTAGACAAAAAGGCAATTGTCACAATCCATGAGTGTCTAGCAAAGAATATCTACTTCAATGTGGCCAGAGAGAAGACAACAAAAGGTCTATGGAAAAAACTGCATGATCTATATGAGAAAAACACAACATCAAATAAGGTTTTCTTGATGAAGAAATTATACAATCTCAATATGAAGGAGAGTGCTTCAGTAGCAAAGCAATTAAGTGATTTCAACATAATTACCAATCAACTCGCCTCTATTAAAATTGTTTTGGATGATGAGATTAGAGATATCTTATGCATGTGCTACATGTCGGACAACTGGGAGAATCTAATTGTTGTTATGGGTACTTCGACACCTGCAAGAACCCGAAGTTTGATGATGTTAGCAGGAGCTGAATGAATGAGGAGTTGTGATGTAAATCAATTACAAAAAACAAAGGAGGATAAGCTCTAACTCTAGCTAACCATGGGAGGAAAGTTGATCAAGGCCATCAAGGGTGTTCAAGGTCAAGAGGCGGATCAAAATCGAGAAGATGCAGGCTCACTTGTTATCACTATGGAAAACCAGGACACATGAAAAAGGAGTGTCAAATATAGAAGGGAGAATAGAAGGATCAAATACTAGCCAGTACAAATAAACAATCAGCGAGCACAAATGAAGGTGAGACTAGATTGTTGTAGTTTTAGAGAATGAGGTTGTATTTACTATTTCAATGGAAGATGCATGTTTATACACCTCTAGTTGTAGAATTGATTGGATTCTTGACTCTGGGGCATCTCACCATGTAACCCCAAGAAAAGATAACTTTTTTGCATATAGTTCCGGTGATTATGATAAAGTGAATTTGGTAAACCGTCACTTTTGTAGCATTGCTAGAGTGGAAGATGTCTAGATCAAGACAAAAGAGGGACAACATATCTTATTGAAACATGTTAGGCACATTCCAGAGATGTGCATGGGTCTGATCTATGTAGGATGATTGGATGATGAAGGTTGTTCCACAAGCTTTGGAAAAAGTGGTTGGAAAATTAGTAAAGGGGAATTACTCATGGCTAGAGGATCCAAGATAAGAACATTGCATACATTATGAGAAATATAAGAGAAATTAGATGTGTTTGTTGTTGCAAGAGAAGAAATCTTAACAGATTTTTGGCATAAGCGCCTGGATCACATGAGCGAGAAGGGCCTCAAAATCCTTGCGGAAAAAAATCTACTTCCAGGTTTGAAATCATATGATATTGACATTTGTGAGTAGTGTATATATGGTAGGAAATGAAGGGTTTCATTTATTATAAGTGGTCATGAACAAAAAACATATTTGTTAGAATTGATAAATTTTGATGTGTTTGGGCTAGTAAAGATTAATTCATTAGGAGGAGCTTCATAATTTGTGAGATTTATGGATGATGTTGTTCGACAACACTTGTATTCCATTAGAGAATGAACACCTTCAATAATTACCACTCACACAACCAGATCAAAGATCAACACACCAATGTTTTGACATGGTAAAATCCCTACGCTGAAACATCCATGGCCCCAACTAACGTGGCCACTTGGAGAAATTTATGAATGCAATATAAAATGTTACAGAAATATTTACAAGAGATTTTCTCACAATCGATCATCGAAAAATGACAATCCATGCTCTTTAAATAGAGATCATGGACCAATTGGGTGCTAAGGCATGGATCAATGTATTCATTAAGATCGAGGAGAATATGAACCATTAGATCACTCTATGTCAGGAACATATCGTGATCGTCATATTTCCTAACTACAAATGTATAATAATGCATACTAAAGAAACACAATTTTACCTAATGACACATTAGACCAAGTTGATCTTAACTAACTCCTAAGTGTCTAAATATCCTAACACCCCCCGTTAAGAACAACTTGGTATAGGTTTGAAGGATTTGCAAAGGTGACACAATAAGAGAATGAAGGATGAATTAGAGCCCATCCCCCCTTAATGACAACTTCTTGAACTCCTAACATAGATCGAAATTTGGAAAACTTCACTTCTATAAGAGACTTTGTGAAAATGTCTGCAACTTGATCTTCTATAGGGAAAAAGATCACTTCAATAACTCAATAATTAATGAGCTTTCTGATGAAGTGCATGTGTAGCCCAATGTGTTTGTTGTGCTGATGTTGAACTGGGTCTTTGGCAGGATTTATAGCACTCTGAATGTCGCACTAGAGGGATATCATATGTTTCTGCTAGAATCCAAACTATGAAAGGATATGTCGAAGCCAAACGGATTATTTACTTGCATTAAGCGTTGCTCTGTACTATACTTATGCTAAAGAAAGAGAAATAGTATATTGTTTCTTGCAGGCCCAAGTGATAGGTCTTGAACCAAAGCTAAAAACATAACCTATAGTAGACTTTCGATCATCAGGATCGTCGACTTAATTTGAATCAATGATACCAACCAATAAAGGAGTCCCCCCTGAACTGTATTGTATCCTGAATTGAAATCTATCCTGGACATACCGAAGCATCCTTTTAGTTGCTTTCCAATGGATTTCATGGGATGTTTTCATATATCAGGAAACAAGGCCAACAACAAAGGAAAGACCAGGATGGGTATGATTCAAGTATAAAAGGATACCAACTAATTAATGGTATAAAGTGGCATCAACTTCGGGAGAAGTATAGATGGAAGCAATTTTGACTCCAGACTGGAAAGGAGAAGGGGTTGGATTTGAATCTTCCATGTGAAATCGATGAAGAAGGTCACAAGCATACTTAGAGTGGGAAAGAAAAATTCCTTCCTTGGATTGCAAAACTTGAAGGCCAAGGAAATAGTGCAAATAGCTGAAGTTGGTCATTTCAAATTTGTTATTGAGGCTATTTTTCACATGGTTTAAAAGTTTTGGGTCACTACCAATGAGGATAAGGTCATCGATATAAATAACAAGGATTATGAGACGGCTTCCTACTTTCTTGGTATAGACATTACGGTCAGAATCACATCTAGAAAATTTAGTATCAAGAAGAAAGTTATCCATTTTGGCATACCAAGCTTGAGGAGATTGCTTAAGACCATAAAGAGATTTCTTAAGGAGACAAACAAGGCTAGAATCATTCTAGACATATCCAAAAGGTTATTCCAAGTAGATTTCTTCTTGCAAATCCCCATGCAAGAAGGAAGATTTAACATCCATTTGATGAACCTCACATTTATGTGAGGCTGCAAGGGATAGAATAAAGTGGATGGAATTCATTTTCGTGACAGAGGAAAAGGTTTCATTATAGTCAATGCCTTCAACTTGAGAGAACCCTTTGGCAACTAATTAAGATTTGTGTATTTCAACACTTCCATTTGATGCATACTTAGCTCGGTAGACCCATTTATATATGACAAGTTGTATTCCTTTCGAAATAGGTACAAGATCTCGAGTATTGTTTTCCATTAGAGAACGATACTCTTCATTCATTGTTGTATCTCAATATGGATGACCTAAATCTTTTGCAAATGTATCTAGATCATGAGTCTATGAAACTTGAGCCAAAAGAGAGGAGGCTTGTTGGAGTTGTGAATGTGTCTAATGTTAATATGAAGGATCATCGACAACATCATCGATTGCTTCTTGTGTTGAACAGACTCATCTAGGAAGGAATGGTGTTGGTTCAGGCTCATGTTCAATGGATTCATCTGGAGGAAGGTGAGAAGGTAGAGGTGGATTTTCATCCTCACTGTCATCATCTAAATAAGAAGAAACTATAATAGGAACAAAATATGACACAAATGTCGAACATGGATCGCACGACTGAAGAAGGCACAAATGTCGAATTAGGCTCACAAGCCAAGAGATTTTCATCAAATTTAATATCTCTTTGAATAATTATTTAATTTGAATGAGGTTGAAGAAGTCTATAACCTTTGACATCTTCAGAATAACCAACAAAAATACACTTCTCACTTTTAGGTTGTAAATTTTTCCTTTTCTCATTAAGAATGTGAGTCCATGCTATACTATCAAATACATGGAAGAGGCTTACATATGGCTTAATGTTATTCCATGCTTCTTCTGTTGTTATATTTTCAAGAGCCTTTGTGGGAATGTGTTTTAGTATGTAATTTGCATAGTTAATGGCTTGCGCCCAATACTTTAGACTTAATCCCTTAGATTGGATCATACAATTAGTCATTTAATTTAATGTGCGGTTATTTCTCTCAACAACACCATTTTGTTGTGGTGTATATGGAACAGAGTGTTGCATTTGGATGCCATGTGCAATGCAGTAACTTGTAAAATTATTGTTCACATATTCACATCCATTATATGTTCTTAACCTTTGAAGTTGATGTCCATATTTCTTTTCTACATGGGCCTTATAGGCGAAAAACTTGTCAAAAACTTTGCTCTTAAGTTTTAAGAAGTAAACCCAAGTGTGTCTGGAAAAGTCATCAATGAAAGTTAAGAAATACTTGCATCTGGAAAAAGAAGAAAAAAGTGGACCACACAAGTCACTATAAACAAGATGCAAAGGGGTCGAGGCGTTCCAAGAGGTACATTTGTCAAAATTGCCCCGATGATGTTTGTCGAGAACACAATCGGCACAAACACCACCGATGCAAGAAATAAGAGGAAGACCAGTCACCATCCACTAATTACATAGTTGCTACAATGAACGATAGTTTAGATGACCAAACTGCTCATGCCAAAGTTTGCTCAAGTTATCTCTATGAGCAACAAAAAATGATGGAAAAGGTGATGACCCAAAGTTTTCAAAATTGTACAACCTGGTAACATCATCACGAATTCCAGTTGCAAGAACATGTTTGGGATCTTTTACATCCTTGATTACAACTTGGTGAGTTGAAAACTCTACAGTTTTACCTTCACTTGAATGAGTAATTTGATATACTAATAGAAGGTTGTAGGAAATAATTGTACCACACAATACATCATTGAAATGACCATTATCTACCTGAACTGTTCTAGACCCTACAACACTAAGAGATCTATCATCACCAACAAATATTTTCTTGGTGTTACATTCATTTAGAGCATAAAATATGGTTTTATCCTTAGCCATATGATAAGATGATCCAGAATCAATAAGACACTCATTAGAGGAAGAAGTAGAAGTTGCATTGAAGGAGAAACCAGAAGCAGAAAGTGCATGTCGATGAGAAGAAGAGTTAGAATAAGAATCAATATTGATGTTGTGCTTCTTCATCATTGCTTCCAAACCTTCCATTTTATTAAAACATTTGGACTTCACATGACCATCTTTCCCACAAAAGTTGCAATGTATGCCAATATTCATATATTTATATTTTTCTCCTTTGTCACCATTAGGAGCGAAAGTTGGTTGAGAGGGTTTGGGACCCTTGTTTTGCTTGTTGTTGTGGCAAGGATGTTTATTTTTGGGATTATTGGATTTATCTTTCTACTGGACCACTAAGGATTTTTTGGATGTACTTGTAGTGTTGATCAGTGCAAATTGCAGAAGCTTATCTTGCTCTCAAATTAAAGAATAAAGAAAAGACTCGAGAGGTGGTTCTTTATAAGAATTCCCTAGAGTTTCTCTAGTGGCATAAAAGGTAGATACAAAAATAGAATATGCACTACCTAACTTAGAGAGAATAACATATATGCATTTATCTTCTTTTAGATCTAGTTGGCACTCTCTACACAAAATCCTAAGTGTTTTGAACATAGATAAGTAATCTTCAATGCAAGGAAAATCATTTGGACTTAAAGTCATTAATTGATTCTCCAACTGGTGAGCTCGAATAATATTGTGTTTACTAAACACAACTTCAATATTTTTTTAATCTTTATTGGGGGCATTAATTTAAGGTGAAGCCTTAAATCATGAGAGATGTAAATTCTGATTAGTCCATGGGATTTTTCATTCCTATTAATCCATTTGGAATACTTGTCATCATCAATGGGTTCTTTTTCTTTTACCAAGGTAATCTGGTATAGTCCTTTACTTTTTAATAAATTCTCCACATGGGATTTCCATTGGAAGTAGTTGGTGCTAGTAAGAAAAAGATCATTGGTAGAATCCATATTAAATATGCAGAGCATATGGATTTAAACATTGAAACTGACGTTCTGGATGGAAAGCTCTCGAAAAAATAGGTTGTTTAAAAAAAACAACATTGAAAATGAACTTCAGATGTGAAAGATATGCCATTTTGAAAAAAGGCATAAAAGGTAACCAAAGAGCCATGTGGCAAGTAGAAATTGGTCCATGTGTTGATACCCCTCCTAATAACCTCACTTTTACAAATAATTTTCTTATGAAGTGTAACGTACCCAACCACCATGGTTGGGTCACGTCACACCAAAAATTTCTCTTTATCAGCTATGATACCATTTTCGTAACGTAGCTAGCCTCCAACTAGGCAACAATAACTAGCAAAATAGACATAACACACAATTTTTTCTAATTAAATCCATTCTTTTGTTGTTATTTGTTTTCCCATAGCCTGCAGCTACAATTTATAACAGATTTAGCTACAGAAATAATAAATAAATCTTATGCATTTGAAGCATGTTAATAATCAACATGAGATACAACTAAACTGTTCATTACACCAGAATATAAGTCATTCTCATTCACGCAAAGTTCATGCACATCAATAACACATGTAAATAACTCACTACAAGATAAAACACTTATCTTAAATAAGAATCATGCAGCCAACTGCTTGGGACGAATGTTCCACCCAACCGTAGATTGACTGTTCCAAATCTCAAATGCTAGTCACCCCCAAGCCAAGGCTAGAAATCCACAAAAGAGGGTGGTCTCTCATAGTCCAATCACAACTCATAAATCTCTCAACCCAACTGATATTCTCCTATAATTATCCCAAATTTTCCACTAGCTCTCTTCCACTTAACCTGCCCAACCCAAGGAATGCACCATTCTTTTATCAAGGTTAAACCAAGGGATGTACCATCCACTTATCAAGGCTAACCCAAGAAATGAGCCATTTGTTTATCAAGTTCTCTCTAGCACATGCAGCTAGGAATCTCTCAGCTGGGAACTTAAGGGAAATTGTTGTTAGGAAAACTATCAGCAAACCAATAACAACACTTGTTGTTCAATGCAACTCACACAAGATTTCACTCTTCCGACCTGACAACTAGGATTTTCAGTTCTCCAGCTCCAATTATCTCCAATTATGCTCCAGTTACACTATAGACTTCACCCTCCTATGGCCACACCATCTCCAAGCTCCCCTTTGTTCACTTCTCATGCACAAACTTCACTCCCTGCCCAAACTACTCAAAATTTTGTTACCTCTCTCCTGTGGATTGTACTCTCCTCCCATGTGCCCATTAACATCAGGATGTGACCACTCACACCCACCCTCATACATGTATTCAACGATTGGATTTGGAAACAATCGATCAGAAAGATGTGACCACTTGCACCCACCCTCTTACATGTATTCAATGATTGGCTCTGGAAACACTCAATCAGAATCGAAAGGTTCATATGCAATAGCAGATTTAGGAAAACAAGTCCATCTGTTATAAATTATAGATCTGTTGGTGGACATAGATCAGTGGATCATGGTGGATCCAGGTACTGCACCTACATGAACTTCATTAGATGACTGGAAAAATTTGGATCGGAAGACGAAGAGCACAATCTGGCTGTGTCTCTCAGATTCAGTATCATTGAATGTGTCATAGGAATCTACAACCAAAGATTTATGGGATAACTTGGGGAAGTTGTATCAGTCTAAGTCCCTAGTAAATAAATTATTCATAAGAAAGAAGTTGTATAACCTGAGGATGAGAGATGGAGACTCGGTGGCAGAGCATTTGAATGCCTTCAATACTATGGTAACTCAGTTAGTATCTGTTTAGATTATAATTTCAAATGAAGATAAGTGTATCAGTTTACTATGCTCTTTACCTGACTCGTGGGATAGTCTGGCTACGGCCATAGGTAGTGATACAAATTACTTGAAGTTTGATGAAGTGGTCTCATCCTTGTTGTCAGAGGAGATGAGACAAAATAACATGGAAGGACAGAGAACATATGCATTATTTGCAAGAGGATGCTCCCAGGAAATAAATAGATATAAGTCCTCAAGTGGGAGATCTAAGTCTAAGGGAAGATCTAAGTCTCCCAGAAAGTTTGTAAAGGTATGATGGAGATGTGGAAAAGAAGGACACTACAGGAATTAGTGTAGATCCAAAGTTGAGAAAAAGAAGGGATATGAAGAATCTCCTTCTATATAAGAAAATACCTCCAAGGAGTAAGGAGGGGATGTGTACTTGGCTTCTTCAAGAACACATGCAGATCATGATGTATGGTTGGTTGAATTAGGTGCATCCTTTCATATGAATCCCCATAGGGAGTGGTTCTGTGAATATGAAAGGTATGATGGAGGTAATGTTTTCCTAGGTGATGAATTAGAGGTCGAGGAAAAGTCAAGTTGAGGCTCATAGATCGAAGGATTAGAAAACTACCTGGTGTTCTGCACATCCTAGGATTGGATAGAAATTTGATTTATGTAAGAAAAATGGACGATGCAGGGGTAAAAAAAATATTTGAAAAGGAAACCTACGGGATGGTTCAAGGAGCAATAGTGTTGTTGAAGGGAGTTCGGTTTGGAACTCTGTATAAGATGCAAGGAAGTACTATTAGTGATGGGTGTAATAGTTCCATTTTTTCTTATATTAGAGTTGAAGAAGAAATACCTCCTAGAGTCTCTGGAGAAAAGGTTATGTTGTTACATTGAAGACTGGGGCATATTGGAGAGAAGGGTCTTCAACTACTACATGGTAAAGGTATGGTTGAAGTTATCTCTATCTGATATTTGGATTTTTATTTCTGTGAACATTGTGTATATGGAAAGAAGAATTGGGTAAGATTCCCCTCTAGTGCAATGAGGGTAGAAGGAATTTTACAGCTAGTTCACAGTGATGTGTTTGGGCCTATGTCGGTTCCATCATTGGGAAAATATGTGTACTATGTCTCATTTATAGATGACTTCTCGAGGAAGAATTGGATATATTTCCTCAGGAATAAATCTGAAGTCTTTGACAGGTTTAAAGAGTTTAAGGCTCTTGTTGAGAATCAAAAAGAGAAAAGAATTAAGGTGCTAAGAACAAATAATGGTAAAGAGTTCTGCAGGAATGAATTTGAATAATTCTATAAGAAGTGTGGCATAGCAAGGAAGAAGACTACTCCATATACACCTCAATAGAATGGAGTTGTAGAAAGGATGAACATGAACTTGATGGAAAAAACAAGGTGCATGCTCAGTGGTGTCGGGGTAGGGCAAGAATTCTGGGCAGAGGTAGTGGGTATTGCATGTTACCTGGTCAACAAATCACCCTCATCAGTGTTGGATGAAAATACTTCACAAGAGGTATGGTCTAGTAAGAAACCTTCTCTCACACATATGAAGGTATTTGGCTGTGAAGCCTGTGTTCATGTTCCAAAGGAAAACATGAGTAAGATAGATAAGAAGGCTGAAAAGTGTATCTTTATTGGGTATAAAGATGGTCTCAAAGGTTATAATCTTTGGAATCTAGAAACTAAGAAGGGTTTGTATAGCCGAGATGTGGTATTTAGAGAAATGAAGGATGTTGTTAAACAAGAAGTCCCACCAAGTAAGGAAGAACCAGAGAAAATAGAGTTTATTTGAATGATGATGAATCATACTCTACAGAAGAAAATGAATCGTAAGAAGAATATCTTCATACTCCAATATTGAAGATATTGGTTCTAGAAAGAAGGCTACCAAAAAGGTATACTCCATCTGATTTCCTTTCAAATTTTGCTTTGTCTATTACTGATGATGATCCTAGAACTGTCAGGGAGGCAGTAGATTCAAAGGATGGAAAACTCTGGAAAAAGGCCATGGATGAAGAAATGGAAGCCTTGGATAAGAATGAGGCTTGGGATATAGTGGAGTTGGAAACTAGAAAAAAGCCCATTGGTAGAAAATGGGCATTTAAAAAGAAATTGAATGCAGAAGGAAAAGTGGATAAATAAAAAGCTTGGTTAGTAGCAAAGGGTTATTCCCAGGTTGAGGGAATTGATTTTGGTGATATTTTTTCTCCTGTTGCCAAGTTAACTTTTATAATATTTTTGTTATTTGTTGTTGCTACATTTGATTTTGAAGTAGAACAGATGGATGTGAAGACATCATTCCTACATGGGGATCTAGAAGAACAAATCTATATGAAGCAACCAGAAGGATTTTTTGTGAAGGGAAAGAAGGAGCTGGTATGCAAATTGAAAAATTCCATGTATGGTTTAAAACAATCACCAAGGATTTGGTATAAAAGATTTGATACTTATATGTTAGGACTTGGCTTCACAAGAAGAAAAGAGAATCATTATGTGTATTTTAAATTAATTCGTGATCATTTGATTTGTTTGGTCTTGTATGTGAATGAAATGTTGTTGATAGGAAACGGCAAGGAGATTATCAAGGATGTGAAAACTCAGTTGTCCTCTAAATTTGACATGAAGGATCTCGGTGCTGCAAATTTCGTTTTGGGCATGGAAATTAAAAGAGATCTGAAAAATAGGAAACTTTGGTTAAATCAAAGAAAATATGTCGAGACAATATTGCAGAGGTTTAATATGCAGGAATGTAAACTGATCAATGTCCCTATTCTTGTTGGTGTAAAGTTAGATGCAGATCAATGTCCAAAGACACAAGAAGAGGAGGAGGACATGTCTCGTGTTCCATATGCGACTACAGTTGGTAGTTTGATGTATACAATGGTCTGTACTAGACCAGACATTACACATGTAGTGGGAGTTTTGAGCAGGTATATGTCAAAACCAGGGAAGGAGCATTGAACAACAGTAAAAAGGGTTTTCAAGTATTTGCGTGCCACTCCTAGCTATGGATTGTGCTACCAAGGAAGACTAGGATTGGACATAGTGTTGGACATACATGGCTTTGTGGATGAAAACTGGGCTGGAGATATGGATTGTAGGATATATACAAGTGGGTATGTGTTTAACCTATTTGGAGGAGCAATCAGTTGGATGAGAAAAAGAGAGGTTGTAGTGGCACTTTCAACTACAAAAGATGAATACATGGTAGGCACTCATGCAAGTAAGGAAGCAGTATGGTTACAAAGATTGTGTTCAGGTATTTGGTTGGTACAACAAGTTGTAAGGATAGACTGTGACAGTCAGAGTGCAATTTTTTTGGCGAAGAACCTGGCTTATCATTCAAAGACGAAGAATATTGATATTCAATATCACTTTGGGAGAGACATGGTTGAAGAAAAGAAAGTGTTGTTGATGAAGGTGGACACTTTGAACAGTGTTGTAGATTCATTAACAAAATCTGTGAGCACTGAGAAGTTCTCTTGGTGTAGAGGATCCATGGGCATTGTTTCCCTGGATTGTTGACTGTGTAACCCTATAACCCCCCGTATGCAAAGAAAACAACAAGTTGGTGTAGAGGATCCATGGGCATTGTTGCCCTGGATTGTTGACTATGTAACCCTATAACCCCCTGTATGCAAAGAAAACAACAAGTGGGATAATGTTGGGTATGTGTTATATTCTTTGCACGTGTTGCATTTTTTCCTCGTTTTTCATGTCACTTTGATTTTCGTGTCCATTGTTGGGCGGTTTTTTGGCACATGGTTTTTTTCTGATGGTTTTCTATTTATGATTAAGGAATTAAGGTTGTTGACTAATCCAGGTCATTGGGTTAGGGTTTTGGATGTTGTTGGCTCCTATAAGTATATTGTATTGTAAACAATGTATCAAAATGAATGAATATAGAATATGTTGGTTTTCCCGGTTTGGGTTTCTAGGGAAAAAATATCAGTGTAATGTGTGTATTTTCCATTGTATCTTTTTTGTTCTTTTATTGAAAATATGTTTGCAGTAAAATATTGTATAAGGTTAAAATTTACATCTACAACAATAACACATAAAGCTTATGCATCTGAAGCATGCTAATAATCAAAATGAGATATAACTAAACCGTTCATTACGACAACATATAAGTCATTCTCATTCATGCAGAGTTCATGCACAACAATAACACATGTAAATAACTCACTACAAGATAAAACACTCATCTTAAAGAAGAATCGTGCAACCAACTGCTTGGGACGGATGCTCCACCCAACCATAGACTGACTATTCCAAATCTCAATAGCCAGTCACCCCCGAGATAAGGCTAGTAATGCACAAAAGAGGGTGGTCTCTCACAATCCACTCACAACTCATAAATATCTAAACCCAACTAATATTATCCTACAACTATCCTGAATTTTCCACCAGCTCTCTTCCGCTTGGCCTGCCCAACCCAAGGAATGCACCATTCTTTTATCAAGGTTAACCCAAAGGATGTACCATCTGTTTATCAAGTCTAACTTGAGGAATGAGCCATTCATTTATCAAGGTATCTCTGGCACATGAAACTAGGAATGTCTCAGTTGGGAACTCATGGGAAACTACTACTAGGAAAACTATCAACAAACCAACAACAACACTTGATGTTTCAGTGCAACTCATGAAGGAGTTCACTCTTCCGGCCTGACAACTAGGTTCTTCAATTCTCCAGCTCCAATTCACTCCAATTACTCTCCAGTTACTCTCCAGAATTTGCCCTCCTATGGCCGCACCAACTCCAAGATCCCCTATGTTCACTTCCCATGCACGAACTTCACTCCCCACCCAAACTGCTCCAATTGTTGTTATCTCTCTCCCACGGATTGTACTCTCCCCCATGTTCTCAATAACTTTGGGATGTGACCACTCACACCCAACCTTGTACATGTATTTAATGATTGGATTTGGAAACACTCAATCAGAAAGATGTGACCACTCGCACCCACCCTCTTACATGTATTCAATGATTGGATTTGGGAACACTCAAACAAACATCATAAGGTTCATACACAACAACAGATTTAGGAAAATGGGTTAAATCTATAAACATGGGTAATTTCCTTCTTGGATCCCTCTTGTCCATTATCCTAGACACTCCCCTCTCTTGTGAATTAATTCAGACCCCATCTCTTATATGTGTCCCCTTAGCAGATGGCATCACATTTTGATTAATAAAACAAAGAAATAAAATTTGCATATTACATCGCTTGGTTGTAGCCACATATTATATCTACATAAGAATTAATTAAAATGGGGATTATAATGGGGATGTTACATGAAGTGACCTATTTTTATAGAATAAGTGAGGATCACTTTTATAAGGAAATTACTTTATAAACTAAAGTTCCATGCAAAATAAATAACTTAAAATAAAATATTAAAGCTACTTATAGTAATTCACTTTTATAATTTAAGTGAACTACACTTTAAAATGGATGCATGAACTTTCAAAAATAAAATTAACAAAAAAAAGACTTGAACTCAAGACCTCTTACTTAATAAAACAACTTTTAACCAAGTGAGCTAGTGCAAAACATATTATATTGCTCAGAAGGAGGATTGTTGTTGTTGTTGTTGTTGTTGAAGATGACCTTGGAGAGCATGCTCATAAAAAAATATTTTCACATAATAAAAATTTTGTTTCTCGACAACAACAAGGGTTATATCTTGGTTAGCTTACTCAAAAAATGAAAATTTCCCCTATGTTTTTTACTTATCGATATCGCACAGAGTGCACAACAAAGAACATACATAGATAATAAAACCCTTTTCGTTTTGTTTCTGATTTGCCGAGATCACACAGAGCGCAAGGAAAAGATCATACGTAGATTGAAAAGAGTAGCAACTTGGAAATAAAAATAAATAAAAATAAATAAAAAACCAAAATATTATCTCTCCAAAAATTTAAAAGGGTGTATACAATATTTATACCTCCAAATCAGACTAAAATAACCGTATCTTGGGTAAATGTAAACCTTTTCGAGTGAATGGGAGTGGGTCTTCAAATGCGATCTGATACCATGTTTGAAAACATAGGTATTCTAACAAAGGATGAACACCTTCAATAACCACTCACACAACCAGATCAAAGCTCAACACACTGATGTTTTTCCCTAGTAAAACCCTGACAAGGAAACATCCATGGCCCCAGCCAATGTGGCCACTTGGAGGAATTTATTAATGCAAAATAAAATGTTACATAGATATTTACAAGAGATTTTCTCACAATCGATCATTGGAAAATGACCTTCCATGCTCTTTAAATAGAGATCATGGACTAATCAGGTGTTAATCCATGGATCAATGTAGTCGTTAAGATCGAGGAGAATATGAACCATTAGATCACTCTATCCTGGGTACATATCGTGACCGTCAAATTTCCTAACTACAAATGCATACTAAAAGAACACACTTTTACCTAACAATACATTAGAACAATTTGATCTTAAGTAATGTAATGTCCCCACTTTGGGACATCATCACAGGGCAGAGACTTATGATGACCAGAGTAGCCAGATGGATGTTATAGCGAGTACAGGGGTATGTGAGAGGCATTGTGGGGTCCAGTTGGCATTTATCATCATATTCCATCATTATGAGCCATTCCGCATAGGTTGGCTTTGGTTTTGTTCCATTCTGACGATTTCCATGATTTTGACTATTTTGAGCTATAAGTTAATTAAAATCACTCAAGAGGTCATTTTGGGCACATTACTTGGAGGAACCTATCAATGTAATAGCTCATTGGAATCAGGAGGAGCAACACTACAGGATGGGATGGATAGAAGTGACTTTCAGTGGCCAGGGAAGCCGCAAGGAGAGATAAGGAGATTTTCAGAGGTAAAAAGGTTAATTAATTAATTAAAGTGATTCAATTAATTAATTAAATATTATNATGAATGAATGAGGAGTTGCGATGTAAATCAATTACAAAAAACAAAGGAGGATAAGCTCTAACTCTAGCTAACCATGGGAGGAAAGTTGATCAAGGCCATCAAGGGTGTTCAAGGTCAAGAGGCAGATCAAAATCGAGAAGATGAAGGCTCACTTGTTATCACTATGGAAAACCAGGACACATGAAAAAGGAGTGTCAAATATAGAAGAGAGAACAGAAGGATCAAATACTAGCCAGCACAAAAAAAAAATCAGCGAGCACAAATGAAGGTGAGACTAGATTGTTGTAGTTTTAGAAAATGAGGTTGTATTTACTATTTCAATGGAAGATGCATGTTTATACACCTCTAGTTGTAGAATTGATTGGATTCTTGACTCTGGGGCATCTCACCATGTAACCCCAAGCAAAGAGAACTTTTTTGCATATAGTTCTGGTGATTATGATAAAGTGAATTTGGTAAACTGTCACTTTTGTAGCATTGCTAGAGTGGAAGATGTCTAGATCAAGACACAGGAGGGACAACATATCTTATTGAAACATGTTAGGCACATTCTAGAGATGTGCATGGGTCTGATCTATGTAGGATGATTAGATGATGAAGGTTGTTCCACAAGCTTTGGAAAAAGTGGTTGGAAAATTAGTAGAGGGGAATTACTCATGGCTAGAGGATCCAAGATAAGAACATTGTATACATTATGAGAAATATAAGAGAAATCAGATGTGGTTGTTGTTGCAAGAGAAGACATCTTAACATATTTTTGGCATAAGCGCCTGGATCACATGAGCGAGAAGGGCCTCAAAATCCTTGCGGAAAAAAATCTACTTCCAGGTTTGAAATCCTATGATCTTGAAATTTGTGAGTAGTGTATATATGGTAGGAAATGAAGGGTTTCATTTATTATAAGTGATCATGAACGAAAAACATATTTGTTAGAATTGATAAATTTTGATGTGTTTGGACCAGTAAAGATTAAGTCATTAGGAGGAGCTTCATAATTTGTGACATTTATGGATGATGTTGTTCGACAACACTTGTATTCCAATAGAGAATGAACACCTTCAATAATTACCACTCACACAACTAGATCAAAGATCAACACACCAATGTTTTGACATGGTAAAATCCCTACGTCGAAACATCCATGGCCCCAACTAACGTGGCCACTTGGAGAAATTTATGAATGCAATATAAAATGTTACATAAATATTTACAAGAGATTTTCTCACAATCGATCATCGGAAAATGACAATCCATGCTCTTTAAATAGAGATCATGGACCAATTGGGTGCTAAGGCATGGATCAATGTA
>JZKD02S1878524.1:60126-73916 GCA_000966675.3 Picea glauca
TAGTGTTATCTCTGGTTCTTGTGTGGCCCCTTTGCGGCTCGGGGGGCGACGGGGGAAGCAGAGTACCCCTCGCGTTTGGCTGGGAGGTACCGGTGAGCCTTTTGCGGTCGGCGAGGGGGAGCGGCAAGGAGCGCGGGACGCGGCATGGAGCACGGGACGTCTTCCGAAGTCGGCGAGAGGCAACGGTATGAATTTTACCTTTTGGTAGAGTAGATTGTCTAGTTATTCTCTTAGGCGATTATGATGCAATATGTGTAATATGTGGCTTCAGCCGTTGTAGTTCGCTTTCGTGTGCTACGGCGATATCGTCGGGACTCTTTTGTTGGGTTAAAATTGTTGATAGAAGTGGATTTCTGGAATTTTCATTCTTATATTTAGTTGCGGTTGATGATGGTAGTGACTCGTTTGGGAAAAGAAACTAATATGTGGGTTTCCCTTGAGATTGGGCATTCATGTGGATTGATTCGGCCCTTCTGCCTCCTAGTTTCATTTATTCTTACATGATTTCGATCTGGCTTTTGCCTTCTGGGTTTGGGGCGTTTTATTCCAAGCTTGAGCGATTTTTTTTTATATGGGGCGTTTGTTGGTTATTGAGCGTTTTTTTTTTGGGGACTGTGGGTGGTCTCTTGTTTTCTGTGGTTATTTCGGCAGTGGGCACTTCAGGTATAATCTGTCGTCCCTCATTGATTGTCTGCCATTTCGTTTTTTTTTTATATAACCGGCAATTCGTTTTTCATGAACATGCATTCGTCTTATTAAATCGGCAATTCGTTTTTCATGAATAGGCATTCGTTTTGTTAAATCGGCAATTCGTTTTACTACCCAGGCAACTTGAAATTAACCCCAAGCAATCTCTGGTCGCATTTTAAATCTTAATGGGCATTCTGGCTTGTTGTTTTCTGTCTAAAATTTGATTTTCATTTAACTGATTGTCCGAATTTGGGTTGCTGTAACGAGACAATGGCGTTTGTTACTAAACGTGTGGGTTGTTGCTGTATGCGCCCTGTTTTTTTCAATGACCACCATTAAAAGCAAGTCGATTTTGCCAACACCAACTGATTTACGAAATTGTTGTAGTAATAATGCTTTTGGAACGGTTATAAAACTTCAATGACATTATAAATTCAATTGAAGGAATCTTTAACTGTTGTAGTCATGAAACGTTCTGGTATTGGGCTCTTTCTGCCACACAATGACATGCATATAACCTCCAGAATTCGCGCATGCTTCTTCTCTTGTTTTTGTGTAAAAAAAATTGCCGTGTAATGTTGGTCTATCTTGGGTCGGGCGTGTTACTGGAAATGTGATTCTCATTACAGACTAATTTCAAAACTGTCTTCCCTTACCTCTCGTAAATGGCTATGGTCTGCATTTTTATTGTCATTACAAAGCTCCCGGCTGTCTGAACGCAAGTTCTGAGTCCCCTCATCTTCGTTTTTCTTCCTGGCAATTCGTGGTGCCTTCTGGCAGCCCGTTTAACCCCTGGCAATGCGTCCTTTTTCCATTTCAGTGTGAGTTTGTTGCCTTACAACCCACTGCGAGTTTTATATATTCATTACCTTACAACTCAGCGCATTTTTACACATTTCCGGGCGAGTTTTATGCATATTGTCCTGGTTATGCATGTACGTTTTTAATTTATTACAGTGCGTGGTTACTACCTTACAGTGTATATTGTTTATTGCCTTACAGTGTAAAATCGTTGTCAATTGTGTTTCCCCTGATAGCGATTAATATCATCATTAATATTGCCATTTCAATATTGTTGTTCCAACAATTGGTTAATACCGTTTCAATATCGTTGCTTCCATATTGCTGTTTCAATATTTGGTTAATGTCGTTTCTATATTGCTGTTCAATATTTGATTAATATTGATTAATATTTGATTAATATTTGATTAATAATAACGATACATTTTTAAAGTTGTATATTTTAATTTTATTCTATATTTATGATGAAATTTTTAAAAAGAAGAATATTTTATTTTTATTGTATATGTTCTTCATATAATATTGTTGATAAAAATAACTCATATCATTAAAATTATATATAATTAATTAGCTATCGTAAAAAGATAATAATATTAATTAAATATTTTTCTTATATTAAATCACTCATTAATTAAATAATTTTTATATATTAAGTCACTCATTCTATAAAACAATGTTTATATATTAATTCAATATTGATGTTCAATATTTGATTAATATTTGGAACATCCTCTATTGACCTCCTTGAATTAATGGTGATCCTTACTTGTTATCATTGTAATGATGATTGTGGCCATTCCCAGAAGTTGCCCTTTTGTTATTGTCATTAATATTTTCATGATGTATAGACTGCCATTTTTTCTACTTACTATGTGTATGGTTATCTACAAAATTAATGCCACCCATCATGATGATGTTGTTTCTAATTATTGACTCCCTTAAATAAAGGTTATCCTAATGATTGGCAACATTAATATTAACATTAAGGGCTGGGCATTTCCCAATTTGCCTTTTTATTTATTATCATTTTAAATTTTAACATTTTATAGATTGCCATCTTGATTAGGATGAATATGGATATTCTCAATTGATGTTCCTATAGTTATGATGTTATTTATATATATTAACATTGTAATTAATGGTTATCTTGAATCAGATCATTATTAATGGTGATAGTTGTCCTTTCCAATATTGCCCCTTACAAGTATTGACATGTTAGAATTCTAGTATTTTACAGATGGCCATTTTAAATAAAGATGATGTAGTGTTATTTCAACTATGATGTTACTTGTGAATATGATAGTATTCTGCATTTATCATTGAGATTTATGATTATAGTGACATAGCATTGAGAGTTCCTCATGTTGGAATGAAATGTTTATCTTGAAAAGGTTATTAGAATTTCGGTGGTTGTAGCATATAAGAGCTATTGTAATGGTAAGATCATGGTCCGGATATGCGATACAAATGAATGATGGTTAATAATACATGACCGTGGTATTTTGTTTTTGTTAATAACATATATGACGCCATGACCTAGATTTATGTACAAAACTACGCGGAGTTAGTAAATTAAGGGTTGTTGAATCATTTAAATAATGCTGAATTTTGGGTTTTGTTGTCCGAGTCCTTGTCGCGCGCCTTCTTTAAGGGGAGCAATAGTTCTTCTTATTTATGTTGTACTTGATTGTGGTCAGTGGTAGCTTGGTCTGTTGTGTCGGGTGGGATGTAGACACCTCCATGTTCCTCAGAACAGTCGCCAGCCCTGAGACCTTAAATGGTTAAAATCGATGGGAACCTGGGCTTGAGCGTTGCTTATGTGTCTTGGAGGTCCCAACCATTGCAGGGTAGGACGGGCGGGAGGTCAGTCGCATTTAGCAGACAGTTTACTTTGTCGTGTGATCATCATTTATGCATGTGGTTACGTGTCGTGCGTCCTGGTCATCTTCTTATGTTCATCCTGGTTGAGTTGTATTCGTCGTCGGATGGCGACGTAGAGTCGAATGGGTTGTTGTTGTTTCCTTGTACACACGCACACACACACACTTCTAAAAACAAAAAAAAAATTTGCACCTATTATTGGAGTGGTTGTCGTAACAAGGTGGTTCGTTACATGCTCAATATTTCACCAAACTTGATTTGCATTTTGGCTATCACCAGATCTGTATGCAATACGTTGACATCCCCAAGACTACTTTTCAAACTCATGAGGGTCACTATGAGTTCTTGGTCATGCCCTTTGGCTTGTGTAATGCCCCCTCCACCTTCCAAAGCCTCATGAATCATGTCTTCCGTCCTTTCTCTATTACTTTGTCTAAGTTTTCTTTGATGATATTCTCATCTATAGTAAAACCTGGCAATCCCATCTTTCCCATGTGGATCAATTTCCTCATCTACTCTCAGCATCATTTTTTCCTCAAAAACTCTAAATGTGGCTTTGGTGCCTCAGAAGTCGAGTACTTGGGTCATATTGTTGGCAAGGTTGGTGTCCAGGTGGATCCTAGGAAGATTGAATCCATGCAGGATTGGCCTTGCCCCAAGACTATCAAAAGCTTGCATGGTTTTCTGGGTTTAACAGGGTATTATCATAAGTTTGTTCAGAATTATGGAAAGATTGCAACGCCTCTCATTGCTCTACTTAGAAATAATTCTTTCACTTGGAATCCTACAGCTAATCAAGCCTTTCAATCATTGAAGGCGGCTATGTGCACTACTCTGGTCTTGGCCCTTCCTGATTTCACAAAGACCTTTGTCCTAGAATGTGATGCCTCTAGGAGAGGAATTGGAGTAGTCCTTATGCAAGAGGGAATACCTTTCGCCTTTACCAGCAAACAATTGTCAAACCACCATTTTGGCCAATCAATCTATGAAAAAGAAATGTTGGCTATTCTGCATACAGTAGATCCTTGGCGCCCTTATCTCTTGGGACAACGCTTCCAAATTAAGACAGATCATCAAATCCTCAAGTATTTTTTGGAGCAACAACCTTCCTCTCTAGAGCAACAAAAATTGGTAACTAAGCTCTTTAGATATGATTATGAGATCATTTACAAGAAAGGCAAAGAAAATGTGGTTTTCTCGAAAATATGAAGATGAAGGGTCCCTTTTCTCCCTATCCTTCATTGTCCCATATTGGCTCCAAGTTGTTCGCCAGGAATGGCTACAAGATCCTAAAATTTTTCATCTGATCCAACAGTTGCAAGACAATTCTCCAGTGTCCCCAGGGTACTCTTGGCACAATGATGAGCTTCGCTATAAAGGCTATTTGTATTTAAGTAAACAATCACAACTTAAATCCATGGTGCTTTCTAAGCTTCATGCTACTCCCACAACATGCCACTTAGGGTTTACCAAAACCTATGACAGGGTCAAACGTTCTCTTTTCTGGGATGGTATGAAAAAGGACGTTCACACTTTTGTGGAAGAATGTGATGTTTGTCAATGTAACAAGGGAGAAACAATCAAATCCCATGGCACACTCCAACCTCTTCTTATTCCACCCGCTATTTGGAGGGACATCTCGATGGATTTCATTGTGGGATTACCTAAATCAGGCAATAAGTCAGTAATCATGGTGGTAGTTGATCGTCTTTCCAATTATGCTCATTTATGTGCTCTTCAACATCCATTTACTGCATCCACTATGGCTCAACTTTTCATGGATCATGTCTTCAAGCTTCATGGCATGCCTCATTCTATTGTTTATGATCGAGACCCCACTTTCACCAGTAATTTTTGTCAAGCACTGTTCAGGCTACAGGGCACCCAATTGCATCTCAACACCGCCTATCATCCCCAGACTGGTGGTCAAACTGAAGTTGTCAACAAGTGTTTGGAGACTTATTTGAGGTGTTTTGCCTATGAAAGGAAAAATCAATGGGCTCAATGGTTACCATTAGATGAATGGTGGTACAACACTTCTTACCATACAACTACTCGCATGACTCATTTTGAAGCATTATATGGACAAAAGCCACCTTTCGTTCTCTCCTACATGTTAGGTGTCTCAAAGGTTCAGGCGGTTGACCAAATGATTATAGTTCAAGAGGCTATTTTGCATACCCTCAAAGAGAATTTGGTAGTGGCTCAAGATCGCATGAAGCAACAAGCCGATCAAGGCTAAACATTATCAGAAACTGGCGCCCAAATTTTATGGTCCTTAGACATTTCTCAAGTGCATGGGACAGGTGGCCCATCAGTTAGCTTTGCCTAGTTCTTCCAAGCTCCATCTTGTTTTTCATGTCTTCTGCTTAAAGAAGGTGATTGGAACTAAGTGCCAAACTCAAACCAGCCTTTCCGATTTGGATGANCCATGGCACACTCCAACCTCTTCCTATTCCACCCGCTATTTGGAGGGACATCTCGATGGATTTCATTGTGGGATTACCTAAATCAGGCAATAAGTTAGAAATCATGGTGGTAGTTGTCTTTCCAAGTATGCTCATTTATGTGATCTTCAACATCCATTTACTGCATCCACTATGGCTCAACTTTTCATGGATCATGTCTTCAAGCTTCATGGCATGCCTCATTCTATTGTTTTTGATCAAGACCCCACTTTCACCAGCAATTTTTGGCAAGAACTATTTAGGCTACAGGGCACCCAACACTGCCTATCATCCTCAGACTGATGGTCAAACTGAAGTTGTCAACAAGTGTTTGGAGACTTATTTGAGGTGTTTTGCCTATGAAAGGAAAAATCAATGGGCTCAATGGTTACCATTAGATGAATGGTGGTACAACACTTCTTACCATACAACTACTTGCATGACTCCTTTTGAAGCATTATATGGACAAAAGCCACCTTTCATTCTCTCCTACATGTCAGGTGTCTCAAAGGTCCAGGCGGTTGACCAAACACTTATAGTTCAAGAGGCTATTCTACGTACCCTCAAAGAGAATTTGGTAGTGGCTCAGAATCGCATGAAGCAATAAGTCGATCAAGGCTAAACATTGTCAGAAACTGATGCCCAAATTTTATGGTCCTTAGACATTTCTCAAGTGCGTGGGACAGGTGGCCCATCAGTTAGCTTTGCCTAGTTCTTCCAAGCTCCATCCTGTTTTTCATGTCTCTTGCTTAAAGAAGGTGATTGGAACTAAGTGCCAAACTCAAACCAGCGTTTCCGATTTGGATGAAGAAGGATCCATCTGGTCGCAGCCACAAGCAGTTTTGGACCATCGTGAGCGTCGTCTTCGTCAGCGCACCATCAAGGAAGTGTTAGTTCAGTGGAAAGATACAACTCCAGACGATACCACTTGGAAGCCAACTAGCATTCTACAACAATTTCCTCATCTCAAGCCTTGAGGACAAGGCTGATTTTAAGGGGGATGGCATGTTAGGGACCTATCCTACCTAACCCCTCAAGTGGGTAGAATAACATATTTCCATGTAACAAAGGTCAATATTAATAAGGCCTAGCAATAAAGAGGAATAAGTCAATTGTAAGAAGACCTAATAGAAGCTTTCACTTCTAGAAGGATCTTCCTCTAGATTTTTCTTTGGGATAGATAGATTTAGTATAAATAAGAATAGAGGGTATGAGAAGTTTTGTCTTGGAAAATTATTGTAATAGAGCTCTGCTCCGCTGGAGGTTTCCCCCTTGAAGAGGCAAGTGAACATTGTTTCCTATCAGTAAAGGTATAATTTTGGTGTTGTGGTTCCATATAAATTGTTGTTCTGTTGTTATCTCTGCCATATTTTAGTATTTTGTTGCTATCTCAGTGATATTCTCTACATTATTTCTCTATTGTGCAAATATAACAAATCTAGTACCTTACATTGGTGTTAACCAAATACATCAATGATCCAACCAGTTGTTTGTACAAGGTCAGATCAATCTTGTCGGAATTGGAAGAAGACACGCTTAGTTTCTTCAGATTCGTCACCATTGGTGTAGCCATGGGCTTATAGTTCAGTATCCCAAACTTCTTTAATATCTCAACTCTGTACTTCCCCTAACTCGGGTTGATCTCATTAGTTCTCTGACACACCTCTAGTATCAAGAAGTAGTGCATCATACCAAGGTCCTTCATCTCAAACTTAGAGGCCAACGCATACTTGCATTCAACAATAAGGCTCTTAGTACCGGTGAGGAATAAATCAAGGACCAAAATCAGGGATTCACCATTGATAATCTTGTATTACAGGTTGGGATCAACAACTCTTTTGTTAAAGCCCAAACTCATTAAGTGTCCATCAATCCTCACATACCAAGCTCAAGGTGTCTAATTGAGTCCATACAGGGCCTTCTTCAACCTGCACACATGAGACTCCTTCTCATGTATCATGAAACCATCTGGCTTCTCTATGTATAATTCTTCCTCAATATCTCCATTAAGAAAGGTTGTCTTCACATCCATCTGATGTAGTCTCCAACCCATGGATGTTGCAAGGGAAATAATTGTTCGAATAGAAGTGTATCGAGCAACAAGAGAAAAATGTATCCTCATAANAGGCAAGTGAACATTGTTTCCTATCAGTAAAGGTATAATTTTGGTGTTGTGGTTCCATATAAATTGTTGTTCCGTTGTTATCTCTGCCATATTTTAGTATTTTGTTGTTATCTCAGTGATATTCTCTGCATTATTTCTCTATTGTGCTAATATAACAGATCTGGTACCTTACACTAGTGTTAACCAGATACATCAATGATCCAATCAGTTGTTTGTACAGGGTCAGATCAATCTCGTCGGAATTGGAAGAAGACACACTTAGTTTCTTCAGATTCATCACCATTGGTGTAGCCATGGGCTTACAGTTCAATATCCCAAACTTCATTAATATCTCAACTCTGTACTTCCCCTAACTCAGGTTGATCTCATTAGTTCTCTACCACACCTCTAGTATCAAGAAGTAGTGCATCATACCAAGGTCCTTCATCTCAAACTTAGAGGCCAACGCATACTTGCATTCAACAATAAGGCTCTTAGTACCGGTGAGGAATAAATCATTAACGAATAGGACCAAAATCAGGGATTCACCATTAACAATCTTGTAGTATAGGTTGGGATCAACAACTCTTTTGTTGAAGCCCAAACTCATCAAGTGTCCATCAATCCTCACATACCAAGTTCAAGGTGTCTAATTGAGTCCATACAAGGCCTTCTTCAACCTGCACACATGAGACTCCTTCTCATGTATCATGAAACCATCTGGCTTCTCTATGTATAATTCTTCCTCAATATCTCCATTGAGAAAGGTTGTCTTCACATCCATCTAATGTAGTCTCCAACCCATGGATGTTGCAAGGGAAATAATCGTTCGAATAGAAGTGTATCGAGCAACAAGAGCAAAATGTATCCTCATAATATATTCCCTCCACTTGAGAGAATCCTCTAGCAACAAATCTCACTTTGTACTTCTCGATGCTCCTGTTAGTTGTGTGTTTGATCTTATGGATCCACTTGGAAGTCACTACAGACTTCCCCTCAGGTCTCGAAACAATATCCCACACATCATTCTCTAAGATGCATTTATACTCCTCCATCATGGCATCTCTCCATATTGGTTGACTAGATGCCTCCTCAAAGGGAGTATCTCTGCTCACCTCAATCTGTCTCTGACCAGGGATGTAGATCCAGTATGCCTTTGAAGACTCACTGTAGCCCACAAATGTACCCTTTCTACTTGAAGGGTCTAGCTTGGTCCTTTTCTCCTTGGGTACATGAATGTATATTGGACACCCAAATATCCTGAAGTGTCCAACCTCATGCTTCACTCCAGTGAGGGCCTCCTCGTGAGTCAAGTTCCTCAAAGTATTATGAGGACTTATGTTCTGAACATACATTGTAGTCATGGATGCCTCTTCCCTCAGAAACATAGGTAAATGCTGATCATGAATCATCGCCTTGACTACCTCAACAAATAGATTTGTTCTTTCTCTCTGCGACACCATTATGTTGAGGGTTGTAAGGAACAGTGTACTCCCTCTTGATCCCTACCTCAATGCAAAAATCACTAAAATCCTGGGAGGTGTATTCTCCTCCATTATCTGATCTCAACATTTTGATCTTCTTTTCGGTCAGGTTTTTGACATGTGATCTGTACTCCTGAAATCTGGAAAGGACTCCATCCTTGGTCTTAAAGAAGTAAATCCAAGTCTTTCGAGAGTGGTCATCAATGAAGATCACATAGTATAGGTATCCACTCAAGGAANCAGGCTACAGGGCACCCAATTGCATCTCAACACTGCCTATCATCCCCAGACTGATGGTCAACCTGAAGTTGTCAACAAGTGTTTGGAGACTTATTTGAGGTTTTTTGCCTATGAAAGGAAAAATCAATGGGCTCAATGGTTACCATTAGATGAATGGTGGTACAACACTTCTTACCATACAACTACTCGCATGACTCCTTTTGAAGCATTATATGGACAAAAGCCACCTTTCGTTCTCTCCTACATGTCAGGTATCTCAAAGGTTCAAGCGGTTAACCAAACGCTTATAGTTCAAGAGGCTATTCTTCGTACCCTCAAAGAGAATTTGGTAGTGGCTCAGAATCGCATGAAGCAACAAGCCGATCAAGGCTAAACATTGTCAGAAACTGGCACCCAAATTTTATGGTCCTTAGATATTTCTCAAGCACGTGGGACAGGTGGCCTATCAGTTAGCTTTGCCTAGTTCTTCCAAGCTCCATCCTGTTTTTCATGTCTCCTAATTAAAGAAGGTGATTGGAACTAAGTGCCAAACTCAAACCATCCTTTCTGATTTGGATGAAAAAGTATCCATCTGGTCGCAGCCACAAGCAGTTTTGGACCATCGTGAGCATCGTCTTCGTCAGCACACCATAAAGGAAGTGTTAGTTCAGTGGAAAGATACAACTCCAGACGATGCCACCTGGAAGCCAGCTAGCATTCTGCAACAATTTCCTCATCTCAAGCCTTGAGGACAAGGTTGATCTTAAGGGGGATGGCATGTTAGGGACCTATCCTACCTAACCCCTCAAGTGGGTAGAATAACATATTTCCATGTAATAAAGGTCAATATTAATAAGGCCTATCAATAAGGAGGAATAAGTCAATTGTAAGAAGACCTAATAGAAGCTTCTGCTTCTAGAAGGATCTTCCTCTAGATTTTTCTTTGGGATAGATAGATTTAGTATAAATAAGAATAGAGGGTATGAGAAGTTTTGTCTTGGAAAATTATTGTAATAGAGCTATGCTATGTTGGAGGTTTCCCCCTTGAAGAGGCAAGTGAACATTGTTTCCTATCAGTAAAGGTATAATTTTGGTGTTGTGGTTCCATATAAATTGTTGTTACGGTGTTATCTCTACCATATTTTAGTATTTTGTTGTTATCTCAGTGATATTCTCTGCATTATTTCTCTATTGTGCTAATATAACAGATCTGGTACCTTACACTGGTGTTAACCAGATACATCAATGATCCAATCAGTTTTTTGTACATGGTCAGGTCAATCTCGTCGGAATTGGAAGAAGACACACTTAGTTTCTTCAGATTCATCACCATTGGTGTAGCCATGGGCTTACAGTTCAGTATCCCAAACTTCTTTAATATCCCAACTCTGTACTTCCCCTAACTCAGGTTGATCTCATTAGTTCTCTGTCACACCTCTAGTATCAATAAGTAGTGCATCATACTAAGGTCCTTCATCTCAAACTTAGAGGCCAACGCATACTTGCATTCAACAATAAGGCTCTTAGTACCAGTGAGGAATAAATCATTAACGAATAGGACCAAAATTAGGGATTCACCATTAAAAAATTTGTAGTACATGTTGGGATCAACAACTCTTTTGTTGAAGCCCAAACTCATCAAGTGTCCATCAATCCTCACATACCAAGCTCAAGGTGTCTGATTGATTCCATACATGGCCTTCTTCAACCTGCACACATGAGACTCCTTCTCATGTATCACAAAACCATCTGGCTGCTCTATGTATAATTCTTCCTCAATCTCTCCATTGAGAAAGGTTTTCTTCACATCCATCTGATGTAGTCTCCAACCCATGGATGTTGCAAGGGAAATAATCGTTCGAATATAAGTGTATCGAGCAACAAGAGAAAAATGTATCCTCATAATATATTCCCTCCACCTAAGAGAATCCTCTAGCAACAAATCTCACTTTGTACTTCTCGATGCTCCCGTTAGATGTGTGTTTGATCTTATGGATCCACTTGGAAGTCACTACAGACTTCCCCTCAGGTCTCAGAACAATATCCCACACATCATTCTCCAAGATGGATTGATACTCCTCCATCATGGCATCTCTCCATATTGGCTGACTAGATGCCTCCTCAAAGGTATCATCTCTGCTCACCTCAATCTGTCTCTGACCAGGGATGTAGATCCAGTATGCCTTTGAAGACTCATTGTAGCCCACAAATGTACCCTTTCTACTTGAAGGGTCTAGCTTGGTCCTTTTCTCCTTGGGTAAATGAATGTATATTGGACACCCAAATATCCTGAAGCGTCCAACCTCATGCTTCACTCCAGTGAAGGCCTCCTTGTGAGTCAAGTTCCTCAAAGTATTATGAAGACTTATGTTCTGAACATACATTGTAGTCATGGATGCCTCTTCCCTCAGAAACATAGGTAAATGTTGATCATGAATCATCGCCTTGACTACCTCAACAAATAGATCTGTTCTTTCTCTCTGCGACACCATTTTGTTGAGGGTTGTAAAGAATAGTGTACTCCATCTTGATCCCTACCTCAATGCAAAAATCACTAAAATCCTGGGAGGTGTATTCTCCTCCATTATCTGATCTCAACACTTTGATCTTCTTTCTGGTTAGGTTTTTAACATGTGCTCTATACTCCTAAAATATGGAAAGGACTCCATCCTTGGTATTAAAGAAGTAAATTCAAGTCTTTCGAGAGTGGTCATCAATAAAGATCACATAGTATAGGTATCCACTCAAGGAAGCGATTGTCATGGGTCCACATAAATCTGTATGAACCAACTATAAGATTCCCTTGGATCTGCTGTCACTGCTCGGAAAGGACCCCTTGGCATTCTTTCCAAGAGCACAACCTCTGCAAATGTTGTCGTGTTCAACATGCATCTTTGGAAGGCCTTGTTGGTTGTGGAGCCTGATTATCTTCCTGATTCATAGGTCCTTGCTTTCAACCGTTTTTATACCCCATGAAGTATTTACACCCCAAAAGTATGTACACTCTTCCACGTTGGGGAGTGCAAAGGGGGGGTACCCCCTCTGCGGGGTCTGGGGGGGCTATCCCCCCGGCTGGGGGGTCTGGGGGCAAGCGGGCCCCCAGCAGGGGTTCGGGGGCAGCATCCCCCGATGGGGTTTGGGGACGAAGCCCCCGAAACAAAAATTGCCTTATAAAAGTATATTGTAATTTCATTGTAAATCTGGACCGTTCATTATAAGGTCGCAGATCTAACGGTAGACATTATGTTAGGGTTTTTTGCCCTAGAAGGCAACCCTCTTTTTTATGAGGGAAATGTATTGCGGCTATGGTTGATGGTGAATATTGTATTCTGAGAGAGGATACTGTGAGAGAAAGAAGAGGAAGTTATAGCGGGTTTTGCTGTAGGTTATATCCCTTCATTTGCTGGATAATATTAAAGGAAGGACTTGGCAATTTCTCTGGTGGACGTAGCCCACACTGGGTGAACCACATAAATCTGTGTCTCTCTTGTATTGTGTGTCTTCTGTGTTTTGATTCTGCATTTGTTTTATTTTATTCCTCCGCGGTCCTGTTTTTCTAACAACTGGTATCAGAGTGTAAGGTAACTCGCAGGAAAAGAGGGTTCCTGGTTCGAGTGAGAGCAATGTCGAAAGATGGAAAGTTTAGGGTCGAGAAATTTAACGGCCAAAACTACCAGTTATGGAAGATGCAGATGGAAGACTATTTATATCAGAAGGATCTAGTCCTACCATTGAGCGGAGTAGCAAAGAAGCCGGCGGCCATGAAGGACGAAGAATGGGAAATTCTTGACAGAAAGGCTCTAGGAACGATACGGCTGAGCCTGGCAGCGTCGATGGCTTTCAATATTTCAAAAGAAAAGACAACGAAGGGTTTGATGGATGCGTTGGCCAAATTGTATGAAAAACCCTCGGCGTCGAATAAGGTATTTCTAATGAAAAGATTATTTAATATGAAAATGTCAAAAGGTGGGTCTGTTGCAGATCATTTAAATGAATTTAATACGGTTACTAATAAACTAAGTTCTGTAAAAGTGGACTTTGATGATTATGTTAGGGCTCTTCTAATATTGTGCTCATTTCCAGAAAGATGGAATGGCTTGGTCATGGCTGTAAGTAACTCTGTCTCTGGTTCAAATACTTTAAAATTTGATGATGTTGTTGGTG
>JZKD02S1878524.1:77232-96851 GCA_000966675.3 Picea glauca
GATCCATTTTAAGTAAGCATTTAGAAGATTAAAAAATGAAACCCAACTACACACTCAAGGCTTGATCACATGACCAACCATCATCTATTATCAAACAAAAGGCCAACTAGAAATAACCGATGGACTCGAATTTCTGGCAGGGATGCAATAACACATAATCCATATGCCAGACATTCAGACTCTGGAATTTCATAGTTGTGGTGGTGTTATCACTATAACCGTTTTCAGATGGTCTCTGATGATTCAGAATTTTAGTGAAGGATTACATCACCAAGGAAGTATGATAACTTAGAGGACCCGGCTATATCTGGTGACGTATGGACAGAATAGCAGAGATACGAAGAGTAAGACTCGGTGGACCGTCGATACTAAACGCAGCCCAGATCAACGACTGAGGCACATATCGTAGATTCAACTAGTGCGGAGATTAAGCAATCGATGGCAGGCCGGGGAAAACCATCGTAGTTTCATTAGGGGACGCGTGGCACCCGTAGAGGTGCATCGGAGGGAAAAGCAGTCTGACCAAAACCACTTTCTCCAACCTCTGATGCTAAAGTTGCTGGCAAACGTGGACCGTAGATATTAAAGCGGCATGGATCAACGACTGAGGCGCACATCGACGATTGGAATAGCACGAGGATTAACTGATGGAGGGTGGACTGGGGAAAATTGTTGTGGTTTATATCATGAACACGTGGTGCTCTCAGAGGCACATCGAGGCAAAAAGCGGTCCACCCAAAACCGTTTTCTTCAACCCCCGATGTCAATAGATACCTATAAAAGGAGAACCCCTTGACATTATTCTATGATAATTCGAAGCATTCAAACGTTCGAAAATTTGGCGCAAAGCTTCCATTTAAATTTCAAGCTCAGAACTGAACCAGACTCATGTTTCTTTCACCGCTTGACAGGTATTCTTTGCCATGGCTTCCAATCCTGTTGTTTTATCCACGAATGAACAAGATATCTCCTCTAGGGAAGAAGCCCTAATTGACAGAGATTTTGACGTTTTCGACACAGAGATAACGGTCTCACCCGTTTCTGTGTCTAGATCGAATTTGTTGAACAATGTTAGAATTTGTTGAACAATGTTGGAATGCACATACCTTTCCTCGAAGCGGCTCGAGCCTCCATCACCCCTTATGTCATAGAAATGGTCTTTCCATTCCCCGAATTTGTAAGCTGCTGTGCAGAGAAATATTCTCAGGGAGAAAGAGTCATTTTAAATAAATTAGGGTCAGAAGTTCTATGTAAAGTAGACAGTCCATCACTCTGGCACATGCTCAATATATCAAATGTCTCCCCCACAGTATTAGAGCCTTTCGAGGAACAAAGAATGATCATGATTTATAGAGAATGCCCTCCCGAAGATAAAACCTTATTTTTGCAGACCATAGTCAAGCCTGAACATCATTCAGAAAGTCTATCATTACCTGCCAGTGTAAGCATCATGATCATCGAAGTCCAGTGGGCTTTTTCTCTGCTAAGTCAAATTTTAGGGTTAGACAATGAAAGTTTGTGGTAGAGGTCATGTTAGGGTTCCTGTTGATTTTCTTTCTGTCTGGTCAGTCAGTTTGTGTTAGTTTTGACGAATTTATTGCAAAAAACATACATCAACAGTTGGTTAACTTTAGCTCGTTGAGACACTTCAAATACTACTCTCACTTGCTGAGAATGTTTCTGGAATCCAACAAAACCAAATTTCCTGAGACTACATTTATTTCAATCGAGTGTAAAAGGATCACCATGCTCATCTTCATCAACAAGATTATGTCCAGGGTATACAGTCTCATCTTTGGTTCAGATCTTCCAAGAGTTCTGGAAGAAATGAAAAGCTCGTTGTAGCCAAATCCAGAGAACATGGTAGGAGACTGGATGTTGTTCACACAATCCAGTGTGATTTGGGTCTATGGATACCAGGAAGGACCTCATCTTCTACCAGTTTTTCTGACTCCCAGGATCTTTGCTTTGGAGTTAATAAGACAAAGAATTATCTCAGAGACTAAGCATTTTCTGAGAGCACACAAGGCTTATAATTTGAAATTCCTTTCATTGTAGGTCCCTTTGTGGTGAAGAATAAGTCATGTTTTCCCCAGATTCAATCCAAGCTTAGTGAATTTGGTTTCATACAGTTGCAGGGAAGAAAATATGACCCACATCAGATCATATCAAAAAGGATATTAGCAAGTAGACAAGGTCCCTATGAACATGAACATGTTGAAGAATTCGATAAGTTGGTAAATCTGGAAACCTGTGTAGAGATGGAGGTCACCATGTAGCATGATCAAACAAAACAAACAGAACCAGCTTCTCAGCAGAGCCCAGCACAAAGACCTTCACCTAGGTTGGTTGTCAAAGCTCCAAAAATGAACGTCTACAATAAGAGGAGCAGTTTAGAAGCCCTAGGTGCTAGCAGCCAACAAGACACTCTCAAGAGAATGAGAGTCACATCACCCTTTTAGGTAGTTGACTTGGAGGAGGAAGAACAAAAAGGGAAAACATGCATGGAAATGGTAGAGACTACAACCAAGAATGAAGAAACCAATACAGAGAGCAAGCCACAAAATGAAAGCAGCACAAAGGTTTTCAGGAACAGAAAATACATATTCAGCCAGACCCCTAGGGAAATTTATCAGTCCAAGGAAGATTTGATGAACTAGTATGCCATGAAGGGGAGTATGGCCAACAGTGAGATAAGGGACCTTTTACCTGAAGTAGAAGGGAATTCCTAGCGTAAGTCTCACTTGCTCTCAGTCAGAGATGTCGATAAAAAGACATTTAACATTGTAGTGGTCGATGACGATAAGGTATCCGAGATCAAAATGCACTATGAAAACATTGTTGCCCCTGACAAAGTAAAATTTCATAGGAATGTAATGACATGTTATATGCCGATTATCTGAGCTTGAGTCTGAGAGTTACAATATTGACAAAACATGTGTCAAAACTAGATGGGCAACTAGACAGGAAAAGGCATCCAACAAAGCCTGGATGACACAAGTCAAGAGGCTAGAATCTAAAGGTCCCCAGGGGCTAAAAGATTCTCTGGATGAAAAGGACAAGGTGATCCAGAGCCTAAAGAAAAAGTTGAAGATGTCACCTACAGATCATCCACAAACAATAGAATTGACAGCTTTGGAACATGAGAAGGAAACCTTCATACAAGAGGCGCTAAACTACAAGGCTAAAGTACTGCAATTGGAGAAAGAGAAAGAGAATTGGTCACAAATGCAGGCAATGACATTAGACATGGCAATCATTGTACCTACTAATACAAAGGCTGGATCAAGCACTGAGGGGTTAGTCTAAGCTATGTCTCAGGTGACCTTGAAAACAAGTGAGATCAAGAGTCTCAAAGAGAACATGGAAAAGCTGAAGCAAGAGATGAAAGTGAAGGATGAGAAGATGGCTCAACTCCACAGAGAAAATCAAGATTTGCAGGAGAGAGTGAGTAAGCTAAAAATAGGTTAAAGGGAAAAACGTTATTGCAAGGAGCTAAACATATCATATGGGATGCTATTGCTGTAGAGGCTACTAAATTCAGGTTTTATCTGAATTTTATCAACGACAAAGATAACATGGCTACTACAGCTCAGAACAGATGCACGGTTGTAAATGAAGTGTTAGCAAAGAAGCCCTCGGAATGGGCCCAAAATGCTATTGACCTACTGAATGTTGTACCAACTGCTGACCTTCAAACCATCGGTGTGAAAGACATGACCACATTGATCATTTCAGCTAGGAGGATCATTGCCAAGCATAATTTACTCAAATTGGTCCAGAACAAAGCTATGCAAATGGAGCACAACATACAAGAGTTTAAAGATGCTTTTGAACAATTGTTTGTCAAAGGCCTTCCATCATTTTGGTATGGTAAAGGCTCATTATACAATCAAGAATACTATCACTCTCTCCTCATGCAATGAAGGATGGACCATTCTAAGTTTGAAGATATGGAAGAAAGTCTGAAAGGCCTGAGTCTGGTAGAGCATTTGGCTACAGATTTTGAAATTTTAAATAAGTTCAAAACACTGAAGGTAAGCATGCCAACCATGTCCTACGCTACATGCATTGACTTGGAAATTTTGATTAAAGAGATGATGGATTATGAAATTCCCTCTGATCTGCAATGGAAAGAAATCGTGCGGTTGGGTAAGACAAAGTGCAACGTCCCTGAAACCAACAGGTGATCTCCAGGTGTCACCTATTTCGCAGATCCGACAGCAGCCCAGAGCGAGACAGATGGCATGGAGGAAGTCGGGCAGTCAGAGAAATGGTTCATGATTTTGAAACGTTTTCTGTTTTTCTAATTGTTGTAAATCGTTTTGTATACTGAAACTGTCAGTCGAAACTATTATAGGAGTTGAACCGTTTCAGTTTCAGTTGTTTTTTTATCAAATTGTATAAGTACCGGGAGACTGGAATTAATTAATGTTGTTAGAAGTGCAAGAACACCTTTTGGTTGTATCAGACTCTATTTTGTAAATTTTCTGAATCTGAATTGAATATAAATGCATAAGATTTTGAAGTTTCTATGAAAAGATTCTAAAGGGTGGTGATATGAGCTTTGTTTCCTTTCATCGTATGTATTTCTTGTGACCTATTATTTCATTTACATTTTCTTCTGTTTAAATTGAAGAGTTAAAGGCCCAGAATTCATCATTTGATGCTCTTGGCTTAACCAATTTAAACTGTGTATGTTTCTTCTTAGCTAAATCAGAATTCATTTTTGTAATGCTCTGATACGGTTATTTGTTCCTCTTTCCTTCTTTCACCCTAATTTAAGTTATAACTTAGATTCATCGCCTCACTTAGCCTTTATCCTCTGGAAAGTTCTAATAGCTGATGCATTATTTTCGTTCACTTTCATAATTTTGACTCCATAGCCCTGAGTGTTTCCCCCCTTATTTGCCAACAACTTTATTAAAAACCCCCAAAACAAACTAAATCTAGCCACCAATTCCTAAAGAAACATCAAGTGACACGAGAGAGCCCTCTCTGATTTGAGCAGGCTAGTGCCTCAGCTCTAAAGTTGGTTGAAACAGTTACCTCTGTCGTTTGTCTATTCAGCCAGGAAAAATTTACAGAGTGCTAACATTCTGGCGTCGTTGCCAGGGGAGAAATTGAAAAATCTTCCCTGGGAAAATGACTTAAAGATTTAGTTTGATCCCTGAGGGTGACAGTGGATCAAGTACCTTATCGGCTGAGATTATTTTTACCCCGGCGACTCCATTGCTCAAAGACCAGCTCCACTACACCGTGTGAAATAGAAATCCTAGCTCCTAAGAGAATTCACACCAGAAGGAACCCAGACCCCGAGCCTGCAATCCCCGTGTCTAGCCCTAAAAATCTTGTACAAAAAAGAAAAGAAAAGACAGTAACCCCTGTGTTGCGTATAGACCGATATTTGTCCTTGCCCAAAGATGGATTGACTAGTATCAAATACCTTGAGTTTGATCTAAAATTTGAACAATCCTTGTTCAAAACTAGATCCAAATCTCGTTTAGATGAGACCATCTTTGACGAAAAAAGATTCCAAGATTTGATTCTAGCCACGTCTGTCAGGCCTGTAGTGACCCCTTCTCGAAATCAACAACCACTCCGACCCCTCATAGCAACTATGACAGCCAGATTTTCTCCTCTCATACTGCCTACTCAATTGCATGACTTACCTCAAGACTACAACCAAAGGATCAAATTATATGATGCTGAAGGTAACATATCAGCTCAGAAGCATCTGCACTGGTTCAATGATTTCATAGATTGAGAAGAAGTGGATCATGAAGATGTGAAAATGAGGTTGTTTACACAAATCCTTGCGGGAGATGTGAGGAAGTGGTTCAGAGCCCTTGCACCAGCCAGTATTGCAGATTTCAAAGCTTTTGAAACAAGTTTTCTCTCAAAATGGGGTGATAAGAAAAATCCTCTCCAGTTGCTGACCCAGTATAATAACATGAGAAGATCGCCTGATGAAACAGTGCAGGAGTTTTCAACCAGATTCATGAAGGTTTATAATACAATTCTAGCTGAGGTAAAACCTCCCCCTAAACCTGCTCAACTCAAATATGTTGATTCTTTTGAGAGTGATTTTACTTTACTATTGAGGGAACGAAGATCTTCCACATTATATGATATGATGACATATGCCATAGAAGTCGAAGTGAATCTAATGGCTTCAGGAAAGATGAAAGTTAATTTTGGTAGAGACATGAACAAGACTCAAGATAAATCACAACCTTCAACCTTGCAAACATCAGAAGAAAGGTTCAAAGCAATGATGAGGAACATGGAAAGAATGATGGAAAGAATGACACTGGGAAATGGGCCCAACCCTAGAGAACAAGCTGACGGTCCACCCAGAAATCCGAGAAGACCAGTCGTTCCACAACTTAGACAAAGAGAGCAGAGAAATCAAGGAAATCAGGCAGCTCAAGCAGATCAGGCAAATCCGGGGAACCAAAGAAATCAGGGGGAACAACAGATAAGGCCTCCTTTTCAAAATAATTATGTGAATGAAGATTATGATGGATAATTTGAAGATAACATGAACTGCTGTGATGATAAAGAAACTGAAGTATTTTTGACCAAAGAAGAACACGATCAGTTCATGGATGCAAGTGAGATCTTTCTGCAAGATGAAGAGGAAAGGGTATCTGTGGAAAGAGAAGATTATGAGAATAGTTTTCAAAACTCCATAATGCAATTCCAAAGGCAATATAACCTTCGAAATCAGAAGGCACTTCCAAACCCTCCAAAGGGTAACCTTCCAAAGGGGAATTCCACTAAAGAAGCTCAAAATAATGTACCTTCTTCTAGTCAGCCCAAAAAGGATTTCACTGGGAAGGATTCAGCTGCGAAGGACTCCACTGTGAAAGATTCTGCTGCAAAGGATACTATGAAAAAGGGGAAGCAGAAATAAGAACCTCAGAAGAAAATATTGACAAGGAAAGAAATGGTCACCAAAGAGGTAGAAAAAACTCCATCATCTTTTGATTTTGAAAGTGAAATGGCTAAGTTAAAAATTTTGGTACCATTTAATGAATTGACCAGAAATAGTGAATACATAAATCAGATCATCCGAATGCTTAAAATGGGACAAGCCTCTGATACCCTGAATATACAAGATGATCAACCAACCATCCTATTTGGGCCAAGAGTGGAAGACAACGCTGAAAATGAAGAATTTCCTCCTTTTTATGTCAGCCTGAAAATCCATGACATGACTCTACACAATGTTGTGCTGGACTCTGGAGCATCCCACAACCTGATGCCCAAACTGGTCATGGACCAATTAGGTCTTGAGGTCACAAGAACTTATAAGGATATATTCTCTTTTGATTCAAGAAAGGTGAAATGCCTTGGTATGATCAAAGACATGGTGGTTTCTTTGGCACAAATCCCAGCAAAGGATATGGTGATGGACGTAGTGGTTGTTGATATCCCTCCAAAATTTGGCATGTTTTTGTCCAGGTCATGGGCCACAAAACTAAAAGGAACCCTCCAGATGGACATGTCATATGCCACTATTCTTGTCTTTGGTCAAGACAAAAGGTTGTACAGGGAGATTCTACTTAAATACATGGTTAGGAACAAATCACAACCTACCAATCATCCTATCTACTTAGTGAGTACTGAGTTAGGTTCCTCCATTTTCTTTAATGACCTATGCCCTGGAGAAGAAGAAACAAAAATTGTCCTGGCTGACAAAGGTGTGCCTGAACAACAGATGGAGGGACTTTCAGAACGAAAGGATGATGTAGAGGATCAGATATGGAAAATGAATTTCGACAGAGCTGCATGCAGAGAAGGAGCTGGAGCTGGCATGTGGATAAATCATCCCAAAGGAGATGCAGAGCTATGCTCTTACAAACTTGTTTTCGAGTGCACAAATAATATGGCTGAGTATGAAGTGTTAATATTGGGATTGAAGGTTTTGGAAGAATTAGGTGCCAAAAGGATTGCCGTACTTGGAGACTCTGAGCTTATCCTCAATCAGATCAAAGGCATCTACCAAGAAAAACATCCCAAATCGAGGGCTTACAAAAAACTGGTACTAGAATGCCTTGAGAAGTTTTCAGAATGCCACCTTTCAGCAATTCCAAGAGAACAAAATCAGGTTGCTGATGCTTTAGCTACCTCAACAGCTGTATTCAAAGTCCCAATTTTCCATGAAAAGAGATACAAGGTTGAAGTCAAGTATAGGCTAGCAATACCAGACAATATGAAGCAATGGAAAGTCTTTGAGAACGACAAACAGATAGAAAAATTCCTCAAAATGGACAATGAGTTTGAAAGTTTAAACATTGATGATGAATATTGCGACAATGAAGGGGATGAAGCTGCTTTCACCAAGGAAGGGCATTTTGACAATCAGATTGTTGGCAAAGACATCGTGCAGCTAAAGAGCAACATCATCCCCAAAGGCCTAGTACCATTAGAGAAACTTTTTGATAACAATGACGTGGCCAGAAGTCCGAAGATTACAGTAAATGAAGGGGATGTGGAAGATTGTAATATTGGAACTCCAGAAGACCCAAATATCATTAAGATGTCCAAAAGGCTCAGCCCTGAAGTCAAAGAAAGGTATGTAAATTTAATGAAGGATTTCCCTGATGTCTTTGCTTGGAGTTATGATGAGTTGAAATTTTATGATACTAGTATAATCCAGCATGTTATCCCAATAAAGGAAGATCACAAGCCATTCAAACATAAATTAAGAAGAATAAATCCTTTGTTGTTACCATTGATAGAGAAAGAAGTGAAAAAACTGTTTGAAGAAAAAATCATGGTGTCCCTAAGATTTTCCAAATGGGTAGCCAATCTAGTGCCAGTTACAAAAAAGAGTGGAGAAATCAGATTGTGTGTGGACATTAGGAACCTGAATAAAGTATCTCTTAAAGACAACTACCCATTGCCCAAAATGGATCACATTTTACAAAAGGTGGTAGGCTCCCAAAGGATGTCAATGTTAGATGGTTTCTCGGGATACAACCAGATCATGGTACATCCTAATGATCAAGAAAAGACAACATTCACCACACCTTGGGGAACAATTATGTATGCCAAAATGCCGTTTGGACTCATGAATGCAGGGGAAACGTTTCAGAGGGCTATGGACATATCTTTTGCAGATGAAAAGGATAAATTCATTGTTATATATCTGGATGATATTACTGTGTATTTTGCCTTAGATGAAGAACATATCAAGCATCTCAAAAGGGCATTCGAAAAGTGAAGAAAGTTTGGCATATCCTTGAATCCGAAAAAGTCAACAGAAATGGATCCTGACTGCAATAGATTATTTTACTAAGTGGATTGAAGCTGGTCCTACTAGACAAGCTACAGATGATGTTATCATTTGATTCTTAGAAGACAATATCCTGTCCAGGTTTGGGTGCCCGGTCAAGATTATAACATACAATGCAGTAGCCTTCAAGTCAAAAAAGTTGGAAAAATTCGGTAGTGATTACAACATCACCCTTGGAAATTCTACATCATACTACCCACAAGGAAATGGATTGGCCGAATCTTCGAACAAAATTTTGGTCAGAATCATCAAAAAATTGCTGCAGGAGAATAAAAAGGCATGACACAAAAATCTCATTCATGCACTGTGGGCTGACAGGATATCTCCAAAGAAATCTATTGCCACATCTCCTTTCCAGATCGTTTATGGTACATAAGCTATCTTTCTTACTGCATTGGGTTTGCTAGTAATGAAGTTGTTACACGAGCAAGAAGTGGAAGCCAACGCCAGTCAGAGAAGGGAGGATGAGATCATTAGCATACAACAAACCAGAGAAGGGCCTTCAACAATGTCCAACCATGTCAGGACATGATCAAGGAAGATTTCGATAGACATGCCAAAGCGGATGACTTCAAACCTGGAGATTGGGTACTAAGATGGGATGCTTGGAACAAAGATAAAGGTAAACATGGAAAATTTTATCACCTGTGGCTGGGCCCATTCAAAATTGCAGCCTACCATGGGAGAAATGGCTATCTGTTATAAGAAAGAAATGGAGAGATCGTTGGAGGAGGGCCTGGGAATGGCAGGTTCCTCAAGCATTACATTGTTTGAAATATCCTCACTCCACCATTCATTGTATATAATCATTTTACTTTTTCCTTTAAAGCATGAAAGACTGAAATAAAACAGCATGGTTGAAGCCCGAGGTGAAGGCCCTAAGCTGTGCTGAGTAGGTTTTGAGGTTTTGAATAAAGATAAGCTGATTCAGATCGCATTGACAAGATCACAACCCAATGGGTAGGCACTTAGTCTACAGTTCTTTGCTACCTCGTAGGGAGGATAGCATCCCCAGTTGAAGCCAATTTTATCACTATAACAATTTTCAGATGGTCTCTGATGCTTAAGAATTTTAGTGAAGGATTACATCACCAAGGAAGTATGATAACTTAGTGGACCTGGCTATATCTGGCGACGTATGGAAAGAATAGAAGAGATATGAAGAGTAAGACTCAGTGTATCGATGATCCTGAAAGCAGCCCGGATCAACGACTGAGGCACATATCAGATATTCAACTAGCACGGAGATTAAGCAATCGATGGCGGGCCAGGGAAAACCGTTGCGGTTTCATTAGGGGACGCATGGCACCCGTAGAGGTGCATCAGAGGGAAAAGCAGTCTGACCAAAACCACTTTCTCCAACCTCCGATGCCAAAGTTGTTGGGAAAACGCAGACCGTAGATCTTAAAGCGGCCCGGATCAATGGCCGAGGTGCACATCGGTGATTGGAATAACACGAGGATTAACCGATGGAGGGCGAACCGGGGAAAAATGCCATGGTTTAAATCATGAACACATGATGCTCTTAGAGGCACATCAGGGTGAAAAGAGGTCCACCCAAAACCATTTTCTTCAACCCCCGATGTCAATAGATACTTATAAAAGGAGAACCCCCTGACATTATTCTATGATAATTCAAAGCATTCAAACGTTAAGAAATTTGGTGCAAAGATTCCATTTAAATTTCAAGCTCAGAACTAAACCAAACTCATGTTTCTTTCGCTACTTGACAGGTATTCTTCACCATGGCTGCCAATCCTGTTGTTTTATCCATGAATGAACAAGATATCTCCTCCAGGGAAGAAGCCCTAATTGACAGAGATTTTGACGTTTTCGACACAAAGATAACGGTCTCACCCGTTTCTGTGTCTAGATCAAATTTGTTGAACAATGTTGGAACGTGCATACCTTTCCTTGAAGCGGCTCGAGCCTCCATCACCCCTTATGTCATAGAAATGGTCTTTCCATTCCCTGAATTTGTAAGCTGGTGTGCAGAGTGATATTCTCAGGGAGAAAGAGTCATTTTAAATAAATTAGGGTCTTAAGTTCTATGTAAAGTAGACAGTCCATCACTCCGGCACACTCTCAATATCTCAGACGTCTCCCCCATAGTGTCAGATCCCTTCGAGGAACATAGAATGATCATGATTTATAGAGAATGCCCACCCAAAGTTAAAACCTTATTTCTGCAGACCATAGTCAAGCCTGAACATCATTCAAAAAGTCTGTCGTTACCTGCCAGTGTAAGTGTCATGATCATCGAAGTCCAGTGGGCTTGTTCTCTGCTAAGTCAAATTTTAGGGTTAGACAATGACAAGTTTGTGGTAGAGGTCATGTTAGGGTTCTTGTTGATTTTCTTTCTGTCTGGTTAGTCAGTCAGTTTCAGTTTTGACGAATTTATTGCATAAAACATACATCAATAGTTGGTTAACTTCAGCTCGTTGAGACACTTCAGATACTACTCTCACTTGCTGAGAATGTTTCTGGAATCAACAAAACCAAATTTCCTGAGACTGCATTTATTTCGACCGAGTGTAAAAGGATCACCATGCTCATCTTCATCAACAAGATTATTTCTAGGGTATATAGTCTCATCTTTGGTTCAGATCTGCCAAGAGTTCTAGAAGAAATGATAAGCTCGTTGTAGCCAAATCCAGAGAACATGGTAGGAGACTGGATGCTGTTCACACAATCCACTGTGATTTGGGTCTATGGATACTAGGAAGGACCTCATCTTCTACCAGTTTTTATGACTCCCAGGATCTTTGCTTTGGATTTAATAAGACAAAGAATTATCTCAGAGTTTGAGCATTTTCTGAGAGCACACAAGGCTTCTAATTTGAAATTTGCTTTCATGGTAGGTCTCTTTGTGGTGAAGAATAAATCCTGTTTGGCCCAAGATCAGTGAATTTGGTTTCACACAGTTGCATGGAAGAAAATATGATCCACATCAGATCATATCAAAAAGGAGATTAGCAAGTAGACAAGGTCCCTATGAACATGAACATGTTGAAGAATTTGATAAGTTGGTAAATCTGGAAACCTGTGTAGAGATGGAGGTCACCATGCAGCATGATCAAACAAAACAAATAGAACCAGCTTCTCAACAGAGCCCAGCACAGATACCTTCACCTAGGTTGGTTGTCAAAGCTCCAAAAATGAGCATCTACAATAAGAGGAGCAGTTTAGAAGCCCTAGGTGCTAGTAGCTAGCAAGGCACTCTTAAGAGAATGAGAGTCACATCACCCTCTCAAGTAGTTGACTTGGAGGAGGAAGAACAAAAAGGGAAAACATGCATGGAAATGGTAGAGACTACAACCAAGAATGAAGAAGCCAATACAGAGAGCAAGCCACAAAATGAAAGCAACACAAAGGTTTTTAGTAGCAGAAAATACATATTCAACGAGACACTTGGGGCAGTTTATCAGTCCAAGGAAGATTTGATGAACCAGTGTGTCGTGAAGGGGAGTATGGCAAACAATTAGATAAGGGAACTTTTACCTGAAGTAGAAGGGACTTCCCAGCGTAAGGCTCACTTGCTCTCAATCAGATGTTGAGAAAAAGACATTTAACATTGCAGTGGTCGATGACGATAAGGTATTTGAGATCAAAATGCACTATGAAAACATTGCTGCCCCTGACAAAGTAAAATTTCATAGGAATGTCAGTGACATGTTATATGCTGATTATCTGAGCTTGAGTATGAGAGTTGCAAGATTGACAACACATGCGTCAAAACTAGATGGGCAACTGAGACAAGAAAAGGCATCCAACAAAGCCTGAATGACACAAGTCAAGAGGCTAGAATCTGAAGGTCCCTAGGGGATAAAAGATTCTCTGGATGAAAAGGACAAGGTGATCCAGAGCCTAAAGAAAAAGTTGAAGATGTCACCTACATATCATCCACAAACAATAGAATTGACAGCTTTGGAACAGGAGAAGGAAACCTTCAGACAAGAGGTGCTAAACTACAAGGTTAAAGTACTGCAATTGGAGAAAGAGAAAGAGAATTGGTCACAAATGCAGGCAACGACATCAGACATGGAAATCATTGTACTTGCTAATACAAAGTCTGGATCAAGCATGGACGGGTTAGTCCAAGCTATGTCTCAGGTGACCTTGAAAACATGTGAGATCAAGAGTCTCAAAGAGAACATGGAAAATATGAAGCAAGAGATGAAAGTGAAGGATGAGAAGATGGCTCAACTCCACAGAGAAAATCAAGATTTGCAGGAGAGAGTGAGCAAGCTAAAAAACAGGTTAAAGGGAAAAACTTTATTGCAAGGAGCCAAACATATCATATGGGATGCTATTGTTGTAGAGGCTACTAAATTCAGGGTTTATCTGAATTTTATCAATGACAAAGATAACATGGCTGCTATAGCTTGGAACATATGCATGGTTGTAAATGAAGTGTTAGCAAAGAAGCCCTCGGAATGGACCCAAAATGATATTGACCTACTGAATGCTATACCAACTGCTGACCTTCAAACCATCGGTGTGAAAGACAGGACCGCGCTGATCATTTCAGCCAAGAGGATCATTGCCAAGCACAATTTACTCAGATCGGTCTAGAACAAAGCTATGCAAATGGAGGACAGCATACATGAGTTTAAAGACGCTTTCACTACTAAATTTGAACTTTTTTGTGACGAAGTTTCGTCGGAATAGGGTCATTGTTGCGACCAAGATGATTTTTTTATTCATCGGTCTAGCGACCACACATGGATCTTCGCCGGTCTAGCGAATGGGAAAAGAAGCCTATTCACAATAGGGAAAATTTACCATTCGTTGGTCCATCGACCAAGATTAGTCGGTCTAGCGACCAACTTTATTTGCAAGACCTGCTAGCATCTCTAAGGAAAACATAACCTTGGTTACTCTAGCGACCATAATTAGTCGGTCTAGCGACGAATGATAGTCAGTCTAACAACTAATATTAGTCACAAGAGCAACCAAGACAACCCTGGCAGACTTAGTCAATAAACCATGGTTATTCGGTAGAACGAAGAAGATTAGTCGCTAGACCAACCAACCTTGAAGCTAAAAAGGTCAAACGAAGGACAAATAGGTAGTCGCTAGAGCGACGAAGTTACATACTTTGCGACCAAATGGCTATACAAGTGATGAACCTTTTCGTCGCTAGAGAGACGAATGTTGGGGTTTTAAAAAAAAAAAAATATGCCATTAACACAGGAATAAGCCCAGACTAGCAAGCTACATAAGCATACTTTCATTATGTACTTGGGAGTTGGCACTGGAGTCAATCCCCTAATGGTCAATACCGGTGATCCAATTTACCTTGTCATTTCTATATGTAAGCACCATTGTGATGAGTCTGAATCCATGCTAGGGGATTTAATATTGAGCCTCAAATTGTGGAAGGTGAATCTAGAGCATTGGGTGGAGGAGCTTTCACAGTAGCATACCTCCCTTACGGAGTAGTTGGGCACTATTAAATCGAAGGAATTCTTGTTAGATGTGGAAAATCAATGCCTAAGAGAAAAATCCAGAGAACAAGAAGCTGAAATTTAGAAGCTACAACGGCATGTAAAGAAGATGGAGCATAAGCAGTCACCCGGGTTGGCATTCTATAGGCACACGTACATTTAGAAGTCTTCAATGGGTTCACTCCCAATAACAAATATGTCACTCAATGAGGACCAAAAAATGGAGCATCCACATTGTCAATAGGCTTAGAGGTCAAATACTACCCATCCACCAACTACTGGAAGCGTTGAAACTACAGTGCAAGGCCATGGAAATTGTCATGTTTTTCTATAAATGATTTGTAGGGTAAAATTGTTTTGTTAGTCCTTCTATTGAAGGTTAGTATCATTAACTTCATCCTTGCAGTGATGATGACATGTATAATAGGAATAATAATAGATGGCCTATCTCTCTTGACTATGGAATTTGGGAAAGGATAAAGACATAATAAATCAGAACCAATGCCCTTTTGAATGCCAATAAAACTTGTAGTGGAGAAATGCAAAGGCCCTTTTCAAAGAAAGGATGAATATCAAAATATAGTGATCATTCTCAGTTCTTGGAGGATCAACTGCCATATGAAAAGTTACAATCAAGTAGTGAACTATTGTGAATGATCTACTTTCTATGATATGCTAAAATTTTGCAACATGAGCTTTCCAAATAAAATCAAGAATTGTGGTTCCCATAACTTGAAAACCAAATATGGACACACCAGTGAAATCAACTTCATAAATCCACATAATTAAAATATGGTCAAATCACACGTAATACTAAAATAAGGATAACTTCCAAAGTCCATAGTCTAGTATGGATACCAAAAAAAGGTAGAGAGAGAACTGCAAGAGTGTTGGTAGTAGAGGACATAAATGAAGTGTTCACACAAAGGGTGGATATCTTATATACACAAACAAAAGGAAACTAGGTCTTCTATTTTAACATAATGGAGAAGGGACCACCAATGTTGAACATGACACACCCACCACTCAAAAAAACAAAGTGGAATACTTTTTGTTGGCATAGGGGAAGACCCGGGGTTCAACACTACAACAACGCACCAACAAAACCCTAACTATCGACCCTTTTGACAACACCTGTGAAGCAGATGAAGTCTCACCCGAGGTAGAGGTAGGGGTGGTTGCAAGACTCAGGTGTCTGCAACCTTAGCTGGGACATAGATCTATGATTCTAACACTTTATACAACACTTAGCACTATTAGTTCTTCAATATGCAGTCAATATCCACTTCGCTGATAAAACAGGGCTTCGCAACCTTCACAGTGATTTAACGTATTCAAGCAATTAGCATCAGTAAAATACATCAAATCTAATAGATCAAGCACTAAAAATATTCATGTATATAAGATCTAACATCCTACACATCATTAGCACTAAGCATAAGAAGATCTATCCAATCATCTCATAGCACTTAGCAAAAGGAGACATAAACACACTAAGACAAGCACAAAGCAATACAACACCGTATTTACGTGGATCACCCCCACCCTGGGGCTACATCCACCAACTATTCTTCTTTATTAGCGTCTTCAATCGGTTACAAGCACAGAGCCATAAAAAACCCTACTGTGCATAGGACAAAAGATCTGCGTAGCTCGCTAGATCCTTCTTCCTTGCGTTACAACACAAAAGCCTTCTGCAACTTCTTACCGTGACTTGAACTTAGCTTTTGCAAGTCTCACATAGGCACAAAGATCTTACAGCCCTCCTTGCACTTAGCATACATCACATAGATATAATATTCAACATTTATTACATTGCCTATCGTTCTATGTATACATTACAAAATAAGCCTAAGCATGGGTAAAACCCATGGGCCGATATCCCAATCTTGTTACATATTCCCAAAAACCCAAAATGGACCCAAAAGTGGGCTGAGATCCCATGATCTCCACTCCATCTTGCACTCCTCCTTCGATAGGCTGTTAAAGTCCCAAAATAGATCAACATGATCAAGATTGTCCCAAAACTTGGTCAAGGGCCAACAAGCCCCCAACACTCACCTGTGACTCGTCCTGAGTCACTCTGGTCTGAGAAATTCTACCTCGAATGCCTCGAGCTTGGCTCAAGCTGCTTCAACCTGCTGCAGTGCTATGACCTCTTGCTTAGTGAAGTCCTGGATCACTATGCCATTTACTGGCCCTTCTAGGCGTTGTTCTATGGTGATGACAACCTGTTCAAGCTCTACTCCTTGGCTTTCAACTTCAGTGAACAGTTGACATGCCTTATCTTGCACTGGTTGAAGTTGTTGAGAGACTTCCATCACTTTACTTTGGATCGTGTGGATCTGTTGCTGGGCGGTGCATTGCTCTTGAAACCTCTTCATTCTTTCAACTGGTGACAAGGCCTTCAGCTGTGCCTGTAACGTATCTGCATGCTTCTTTGCTTCTTGGAGCTGTGACTCTAATGCCTATAACTCTGGATTCTCTGTGAGGTTTTCATATGTCTAAGTGCTCCTGAAGATCAGTTGCTTGCATTCCAAGGCAAGGGATTTTAATCTGCCAACTGTGCTGTGCGTCGTTGCCTTCCTTAGGTCTCTTATATCTTGAGGGGTCTCGGGCACAGTACGAAGTTCCAGATCTGCGATGCACTACTGGATCACTTCTTCAAGCTGTGCCACATGTTGTGGAACTCCTTATTCAGTTCTCACTTCTATGACTTTCACAGAGCGAAATGCTTTGTTGACATGTTCCTTTACTTCTAGCTACTCCGCGATCAAATGCTCCTTGCTTTGCTGTAGCTGTACTTTTTCCTCATCCCACTTTGCTTGCAAGGCAAGATTTTCCTATTCTGCATTACCACATTTCTCTACAAGTGCGCTCTGTACTTGTGTCAAAGCCTGGGTGGCTTGCACTATTTCTTCCTGAGCTCGTCGAAGGCGAGCTTCGACTGAGTTGACAATTCGGTGGAGTTGAGCTGGCTCATCTCCCATTTCTGGTGTTCCTTCTTATAAAGGTGCAGTGGAAACTGCGCGGCTGGATAAAAGTGCCTGCTGCACCCCCCAGAGCTCAGCCTCAATATGGCTATACATCTCCCTCTGCTTAGCCTCATGCTTTTCTTCTATCTCCCGTGAAGCATCATTTAGGGCAACGATGATGAAATTGAAGTCATCGGGAGTGAGGACAGTTTGGAACTTAGTCTGGGTTGCTTTTACTTTCTTCCGTGATGACGGTTTTTGTGGGGAAACCTTTCTTTTCTTTGAAGGGTCTTCCTCGTCTCTATGCGATGTTCCCTCGCCTTTGTTTTGCTCAGCTTCCATGCCATTGATCTCTTTGCCATCACCTCCTTGCTCTGGTGAAATGGACGCAGTCGTCACGGATGTACTGTCTATATCCTGAACTTCTTTAGGTTTCTTTGTCTTACTAGGTCCGGGTGTATCCTGCATAGCTTCCGGAATGTCTACATTGGACAACTCTGCAGGGTTGGCTGGGATAAGGAGGTCCTCCAACCATTCCTTGGTGATTTCCTCTAAGTCTTCCTACATAAGCTTGTAATATGACTGCAACTGCTTCTTATGGCCATCTGCACATTGTGATATAAATGAAGTGGGGTCCGCGCTGAACTTCATTAAGGGTTGAAACTTGTGGAGGGTATTTGAGGTCATGCGAGGCTCAGACTGGATGGATTGATTCAACTGGTTGTAATAAGTGTGGAAGACGGCAATGGATTGCCACTTCTTGTTCATATCGTTCGAGCACCACAAGGTATTGAACTTCGCAACCAAAGGTTCAAAGGGCTCGATGTCCGGGAAGGTGTCACCTTCCGGCATCTCCCATGTCATGAAAGCAATCAATATGAGAAGCCAGCTGAAGTGGAACTCATACCCTTGGTCTTGTGCTTCCCTACAGTCCAGTTCCAACTAGTTTACCAGGTACTGCACCCAATTCATCTGAATTCCTTTTGTGCACTTCCCTGCAAGGTCAACTACAAATCCAGTCACTTTGGTGGGCCAGTTCTTGCGAACTATCTTGCCTGTGATCAGCTGACATGCAGGGCACACTACGCCGCTCTTGATATAGGCTACCTTGTAGCCTCGCGTGCCATTCTGGACATCGCCATAAGTCTCTTTGATCCTCTATGCTAATGCTCGGTCTGAGGTCTTTCCAGGGTAAAAATCCTGTGGGTCAGGGCCCTGCATGTTCATCCCTGTGATCCGATTGATCAAGGTCGGATCCACAGTGATGCAGCAGTTCAACCATAATTATCCTCCGTCGTAGCAGGAAAGTAGCAACTTGACGCATGCGTTCACTTCCTAGTGTCTGCCGAAGAGATGGATCTTCATCACCTTGAGCAGTGTGGACTACACAAGGTTCTGGGTCCATGACTATGGGATAATCTTTGACCTCTTTCCTTTAGTCCTAGTCAGATACTTGTGCGGGGCGAGCATGCTGTAAGCCTTCCTGTTGCCAAGGTTGAAGTCACTAAACTTCAATGCTGCGAGCTTATCCTGGTAGGCATGAACTGCACGTATCCCTTTCGAGAGGTATGCCGTAACCAAGGTATATTCAAAATCTCTAGGCACACTGTCTCGGGTGATGGCACCGCTTAGAGGTGGTAGGTAGGCAGGTAGAATGCTCGGAATCAGCTTGGCATTCGCAATATCGTCTCTATTCTTAGTACGCTTTTTGTCTACCTACTGAGATGGTCCAACTTGAGCAGTGGACGAAGAGGTTGGCATGTTGGACACATCTACCACACTTAGAGGGGGGGGGTGAATGAGTGTGGGGTTCTTTTTCCCAAAACTTCCCTCTTGCACAAAAACTCATCAATTAGCATTCAACATTTATTCATTACCCATTGTTTT
>JZKD02S1878524.1:116473-138513 GCA_000966675.3 Picea glauca
AGGAAACAGATTGATACCAACCTTACTAAGAAACAATATATATTCATTTAATTCAGAGAATTTATGGCTTTGAATCAATGATTGTCAGTCCAATGAATTTACATATGTCAAAGTACGAATCACATGCAAGCATGTTAGTTCCAGTTCTGATTTAATTTAAAGTCTATGCTTCAACGGAGCATAAAAATGATGTTTCTACCACATACACTACATCAAATTGCCAAGTGGAGGGCTGTCTTCATGATATTCTAAATATGAAACAATGATATTAGTCCCTACCTATCATTTCTGAATTTGTGTTTTAGTATAGGTCTGTTTAAGAATAATGCCACAGTGACTGCAATTAGATATGTCAAGGTGCCTTTTAGGATGTTAGGTAGTATGCTTTAAGGTGTTGCGTTGAGGAGATATGGTGTCAAGAATTTAGGGGGGTCTTCCCAAAGTATGTTGAGCTAAGTTCTATGCCAACGCAGGGTAGTTTAAGGTCTGTCTAAGGGGTTATATCAGTCAGCCAGGTATTTTTCCTGTAGGAAACTATTGGGGTAGGATTGGTAGGGAGTCAGTTCTTAGGTAGGAAATGGTAGGGTAGATGCCTAGGGTAGTTACTAAGGGTTAAGCGAGGCTTTTAGATTAGATCTGAGGCAGGGCCGAGGCTCAGGTTAGGGGGAATGGGGACTATCCTAAAGGGCCAAGGGATAGGCTTAGGCTTAGGGCAATCTAGAATAGGGCTAGAGTCTAGCATTGAGGAGCTGAGGTGGTAGGAGGGAAGTAGGACTAAAATTCTAGGTTCAAAGGCTTAACGTAGGGATATTATACCACAGGCCGAGAGCTGAAGTTAAGTTCTAGGGCTAGTTTTAGGTGTTTAGAGCTGCGGTTAAGGGTTTTAGGTTATGTAGTATAGAGCATAATTTAGAGGGGAGGTTAGTTAGCTAAGAAGGCAAGGAGAGGAGGGTGAGGTATGGAATGGCCTTAGAAAGGTAGGCTGAAATTGAAAATTCAACCTTAGTTACTGAATCAATGCTTAACAAAATTACTTGGCCAAACATGTTGATGTCTCCTTTTCCCCTTGTGATCGTGGGTGCTCGTGGACGATGCAGAGGTTCTCCTTTACTCTTGGATGATTGTGGAAATTGCAGAGATACTCCTTCACTCTTGGATGCTCATGGAGGCGATGCTCATGGAGGCAATGCTCGTGGAGGCAATGGTAGCAGGGTCAATCGAGGTTCAACCAGATGAAATAGAACCAAGCTTGCCAAATGAAATCTCACATGGAATACAACTACCCTTGGCCAAATGAAATTGCAGAATAGTTTTTGATTTTTTGTTTTTGGTATGTTTTAGTATAAGCCTTTGATATATATATATATATATATATATATATATATATATATATATATATAAGACTTATTAATAAGCCTTATTAAGCCTTATTTTAATATATAAGCCTTATTAAAATAAATGCCACTTATCCAATGGCTTAAGCTTTTCTTAGAGAAAGGTATGACAAGGCTTAAAATTTCAGTGTTTAGTCGACGGTGGCGTGCCAAGTCGATAAAAGAAGGTAGATAATATAGCCCTTACCAAGGTTCAAATCCTCAAAAGTGACATGCATATTCTTGCATTTTTTCTCACTACTATGGATTTATGATAAAAGTGCATATGATAAAAAACGAAATTTAAAGCAATGATTGCATTCTTTTTCTTATTCTTGAAGGAAAGCTAGTGACCACTAGCTTTCAATTTATCACAAGAACAAGTGTAGAGCCCAAAAAAACATGAAATTAGAATACAATTTTCTTGTTACATAATCATGGATCTTCTTAGCTTGTTCCAAAGCCAATCAATAACCAGACACATAGGTAGAACACTAACCATGTTGATTGTTGGGACAAAGGTATCCCCATAGCATTAACTACATCAACTTCAAATGAGAGAACCTTGGACCCAATTGAATTCGTATTATTTAAATTATGCATATACACTTTGAAATAATGTGACCAACAATTCATAAACTTCATAATTGGAAAATAATGCCACTATTATACCAAGCTTGAAACCTTGTCAATGCATCATTTTTCTTGTGCCAAAAGGAAGCTAGTGATCAATAGCTTTACTTCTAGCACATGCACAAATGCAGATCCAACAACAACATAAAATTTAAATAGATTTCTTATTGCATCATTGTGGATCTTCTTAGTGTCTTTGAGGGCCAATAAAAAGTCACACATGAAGGCAGAACACTAACCGTGGTTATTTTTACGGCAAGCACACTAAGAGATCATCATTGTTCTTATGCTAAAAGGAAAGCTAGAAACCACTAGCTTTCCTTATGGCACAAGCACAATCATGGTGCCAACAACAAGATTAGAACACTAATCTTGGTTAGGATGAAAGAGATGGAGGAGAATATGCTTCTTTCAATCTTAACCAGTTTTAAAAAATTCAGAAGCAATAGTCAATCTACATATCTTTGGGCATGAATCCCAAGAAATTAGCCGACTCTAAAAACCGATTGTACAACGAAAAGTACAGAACTTTTGTAGACCAATCAATGGGAGATGAACAAATGGAATTTGGATCGGGGGCATTGCCCCCGAATCCCTTGAAAAATGGGGGGACGCTCATGATGAGTAAAAAATCTTAGTCCCGAAGAGTGTTGCTCATGATGAAGGTGCCCAACTTATGTGGGTTCCTCCAACAAATCAAAGGCATGGATGTACTTGGTGCTTTGGCAGCCTGTGGGTTGCTGAAGCTTTTTGAGTGCTCACTGGTGAGGGCACAGGAGTACTTACTGCAGTTCCTAATTTTGATGTGGAGTTTGGACTTGCAGTGTTTCATCGTTCGAGGTGAGCACCTCACATTCTCTGCGATGGAGGATGTGTATTTTATGACTGGGCTCCCTTTTTGGGGAACCCTTCTACCTGCTGAGTTGGTGGTACCCGGAGATGGTCAGTTGGATGACCTAGCTCGGACATATTGTTCGGGAGAGGACTTCATGTTTGGGTCAGTGGTGAGGATTGAGGCGATGGATTCCTTGGTGCATCGTTGTGTGGCAGCGATGATTGTGAGATTCTATGGGTCTCTTGTGACTCAGCGGATCAGTGGAGGTTAGCTAAGGATTATGCAGAGGGCATTGGAGGGTGAGCATTTTTCCTGGGGCTTGATGCTACATTCCAAGATGGTGAGGTAGCTCGACAAGTGTAGAGCGACGGATTTAGGGGATTTTTTCTTTGGGTCCATCTTGGTAGCATGGTTTTTAGAGAGGGTGCCCATGTTGTGCCCTAGAATGCTACTAGACGCACTTGGTGTGCGAGAGCTGTGACTGAGGTGGTGGGTGACAATATTGGTTCATCACGATGGTGGGGAGGGTGGCCACTATTTTATGGCTGAGGCTGTATGGGTGTGGCGCCAGATGCCACAGACCATACTCCAGTTCCCATACAGTGGGGTGGATTTTCGAGATGACCCAGAGATGGTTTTACCCCCGGGAGAGGTATTTGAATGCAAAGTTATTCGACCAGAGAGGTATGATGTTAGATTTGATGTTTTGATCTGTAGATAGTATAGCATGTTCTTTATGTATAGATGGATGCTGATTTTATCCTTTGTTTGTTGTGTGTGCAGAGGTGGGAATTTATCATTCAATGGGGAGAGTGGCCTCAACCCCATGGACTAGATGAAATGGTGTGAAACCAGTGGCAGTTTTAACTACCGTGCGAAAGGCCCATAGTGCGGAAAACAACATATAATGCCAATTGGTTTTATGTTTGTTAACTGTGCGTTGTAACATGGTTTTGAGGACCTTGTTGGCTGCCTCTACCTGTCCATTGGATTGAGGTTAGTATGGGGAGGCGAACTCATGGGAGAAGCCTAACCTAGATGATAGTTTGATGAAAATATCATTCTTGAAATGTTTCCCGTGATCAGAGACTAGTTGTAGTGGTACTCCAAAACGGGAGATGATGTGGTTAAAGAAAAAACGCGTTGCAGTGTCAGTGGTGTTGTTGAAGGTAGGCATGGCTTCATCCCATTTGGAGAAGTAATCAAATGCAACAATGATGTATTTATGTCCATTGCTGGATGGAGGGTTGCAAGTCATGAACTCTATGCCCCATTTGCAAAAGGGGCCGACAGTAATGACTGGGTGTAGAAGAGCAGGTGGTGCTCGTGCTTTGTTGGCATATAGCTGACATTTGTCACATTGTTTCATAGTGTGAATGCAATTTTGAAACAAAGTAGGCCAAAAGTAGCCTGCACGAATGATTTTCTGGGTGGTGTACACCCCGGAGAGGTGGCCACCGCAGGTGTCGTTGTGGCATTCATTCAAGACTCTTTCGGCCTCATCAATGGTTAAACATCGATGGAGTATGGTGTTGACCCCTCGTCGATATAAGATGTCACTGATGAGTAGGTAAAGGGGTGCCTGGTGGTGAATTTGTCGACGATCATCCCGAGAAAGGTGATTTCCAAAATTTTATGTTCATAGGTAGATGAGGAGATCTCCGTACCAAGGATCATCCGAGGGGATGTAAAAGAGATGTTCGTCGAGGAAGTTGGTATTAACAGGAATATTGGTAATGAGTTCGATGAGGATGAGGGCCTTCTTTCTCTTTGGTGTTGAAAATTCGAGGTCGTACTCCTGAAGGATGATGATCCATCGGGCAAATTTACCATTAATTTACCGGTGACTGAGCAAGTATTGCATGGGGTTGGAATCTGCTATGACTTTGGTAGTTCAAAGAAGAATGTAATGGCATAGTTTATGGACAGCGAGGACAGCTGCGAGGGTGAGTTTCTCTTCGTGATTGTATTTCAAGGGTGTCCCTGAAAGATTTTTACTAATGTAGTAAATTACATGTTCATGGTCATCATCCCCTATTTGGACAAGAACTCCTGCTACTGAGACGGCTGAGGCCGATATGTAGAGGATATAGTTGCGGTCATAGTTGGATGGACTAATCAATGGGGCATTGGAGAGTGATGCTTTAAGATCATCGAAAGTGGTTTGGGCATGTTCATCCCATCGGAATGGGATGTCGTGGTGTAGAAAACAAAGGAAGCTGTGTGCGAGAGTGGCGTAATTTGGGACAAAGCGTCGTAAAAAGTTGGCTTTGCCTTATAGGCTCTACAGTTGGCATAAATTTTGAGGGGGTAGAATTTATGTGATGGATTAGATCTTAAGGGGGTCTACAGTGATGCCATGTTGGTAAACAATGAACCCAAGTAGGCGTCCAGTGGTGAAGCAGAATACACACTTGAGGGGGTTCAAGCGGATATTGTATTAATGACACCTTTGGAAGATGATTCATAAATCGTCAAGATGTTGAGTGTGTTTCTTGGATCAGACTATGAGGTTGTCCAGGTATGTGAGGATGATATGAGCTAGATCATGAAAAATGTATGTCATGGCCCATTGGAAATTTGCGCCAACATTCTTGAAGCCAAAAGGCATGACTCGATATGCAAAAGTGCCTCAGGGGGTAGTGAATGCGGTTTTGTATTGATCTGCTGGGTGAATCTGAATTTGGTTGTAACCAGAGAAACCATCCATGAAGAATAAAGCCTCATGGATAACGCAATAATCGATAATTTGGTCGATGAAGGGTGTTGGAAAGTTGTCTTTGGGACAAGCATGATTGAGATCGTGAAATTCCGTACATACGCGAATAGTGCCCTATTTTTTGTTAACAGGGACAGACTTGGAAACCCATGACGTATATGCAATTGGGTAGATGAACCCTGCAGTGCTTAATTTGTCAATCTCAGCCTTGATGGCCGCTGCTTTGGACGAGTGTAGTGGACATTTCTTTTGACAGACAAGTGTGATATTAGGCCATGTGTCGATATGATGTTCGACAATAGAGGGATCAAGGCCAGGCATCTCTGTGTATGACCAGGAAACAATGTCCCGATATTCTTGGAAGAGAGCTTTGTAGGCTATGATTTCTTCAGGAGAGCATGCGATGCCAATGGTGATTTCCTCGACGACTCCCAGTTTGATGGAAATATTGATTTTGACAGTGGGGGAAATGTTGGCCATGTTGCCTTCTTCAAAAGCATCGGGGGCAGGGATAGGGTTATTGAACCAATCTATGTGCCCTAATGGGAAAAAATATTTGGTTTTGATTGCGTATATGGGGTTTTGGTTAGGAGGCGCAAAGGCTTCATGTGAAAGAAACAGCGCTCGATGATGGAGTGGATCCCATGGGCAATTAGGGGTAGTTAACTCCTTGAGGATATCTTTGTCGTAGTGGAACTGTCGAGAATATAGAGGATCCAGAGGGGTAACATTGATAGTTTTCACCGTGTAGTTGTCTTCAGGTGGTGAAGAGGTAGAAGAAGTGATTCAAGGGGGTGGCGATGGTTTGCTTGACATAAACCAAATATCGCGATACTGTGGGTTGAAAATGGTAGTTGGGCGTAAAATTTCCATGGGGAAATGAACTTGAGAATTGGGGGGATTTGGGGGCAAATCCTCGTATAAGCTATCCATGAACCATGGGGGAGTAGGGAGTGCCTCAGGCTCAGGATAAAATATATGAATAACCTCTGGTGGTGGAGTAGGCGTAATCACTGAGTCTGTTGGGGGGGGTGTAGGATTTTGAATCAGGGCACATAGGTTGAATCAGGGGACAGTGGGGGAAATGTTGGCCATGTTTCCTTCTTAAAAAGGGTCAGGGGCAGGGATAGGGTTATTGAACCAATATATGTTCCCTAATGGGAGAAAATATTTGGTTTTGATTACGTGCCCTGATTCAAAATCCTACACCCCCCCCCAACAGACTCAGTGATTACCCCTACTCCACGACCAGAGGTTATTCATATCTTTTATCCTGAGCCTGAGGCACTCCCTACTCCCCCATGGTTCCTAGATAGCTTATATGAGGATTTTCCCCCAAATCCCCCCAATTCTCCAGTTCATTTCCCCACGGAAAGTTTACACCCGACTACCATTTTCAACCCACAGTATCACGATATTTGGTTTATGTCGAGCGAACCATCGCCACCCCCTTGCATCACTTCTTCTACCTCTTCACCACTTCAAGACAACCACACGATGAAAACTATCAATGTTACCCCCCTGGATCCTCTATATTCTCAACAATTCCACTACGACAAAGATATCCTCAAGGAGTTAACTATCCCTAATTGCCCATGGGATCCGCTCCATCATTGGGCGCTCTTTCTTTCACAGGAAGCCTTTGCGCCTCCTAACCAAAACCCCATATACGCAATCAAAACCAAATATTTTCTCCCATTAGGGAACATAGATTGGTTCAATAACCCTATCCCTTCCCTCGACGCTTTTGAAGAAGGCAACATGGCCAACATTTCCCCCACTGTCAAAATCGATATTTCCATCAAACTGGGAGTCGTCGAGGAAATCACCATTGGCGTCGCATGCTCTCTTGAAGAAATCATAGACTACAAAGCTCTCTTCCAAGAATACTGGGTGATTGTTTCTTGGTCATACACAAAGATGCCTAGCCCTGATCTCTCTATTGTCGAACATCGTATCGACACATGGCCTAATACCACACTTGTCCGTCAAAAGAAATGTCCACTACACCCGTCCAAAGAAGCGGACATCAAGGCTGAGATTGACAAATTAAGCGCTGCAGGGTCCATCTAGCCCATTGCATATACGTCATGGGTTTCCAACTCCGTCCCTGTTAACAAAAAACAGGGCACTATTCGCGTCTATACGGAATTTCGTGATCTCAATCACGCTTGTCCCAAAGACAACTTTTCAACACCCTTCATCGACCAAATTATCGATTATTGCGCTAGCCATGAGGCTTTATCCTTCATGGATGGTTTCTCTGGTTACAACCAAATTCAGATTCACCAAGTAGATCAATACAAAACCGCATTCACTACCCCTTGAGGCACTTTTGCATATCGAGTCATGCCTTTTGGCTTCAATAATGTTGGCCCAAATTTCCAACGGGCCATGACATACATTTTTCATGATCTGGCTCATATCACCCTCGCATACCTGGATGACCTCACAGCTCGATCCAAGAAATGCACTCAACATCTCGATGATTTATGACTCATCTTCCAAAGGTGTCATCAATACAATATCCGCTTGAACCCCCTCAAGTGTGTATTTTGCATCACCACTGGATGCCTACTTGGGTTCATTGTTTACCAACATGGCATCACTGTAGACCCCCTTAAGGTCTAAGCCATCACATAAATTCTACCCCCTCAAAATTCACGCCAATTGTAGAGCCTACAAGGCAAAGCCAACTTTTTACGATGCTTTGTCCCAAATTATGCCACTCGTGCACATAGCTTCCTTCATTTGCTACACCACGACATCCCATTCCAATGGGATGAACATGCCCAGACCACTTTTGATGATCTTAAAGCAGTACTCTCCAATGCCCCATTGATTAGTCCACCCAACTATGACTGCGACTATATCGTCTACATATCAGCCTTAGCCGTCTCAGTAGTAGGAGTTCTTGTCAAAATAAGGGATGATGACCGCGAGCATGTAATTTATTACATTAGTAAAAATATTTCAGGGACACCCTTGAAATACAATCAGGAAGAGAAACTCGCCCTCGCAGCTGTCCTCGCAGTCCATAAACTGCACCATTACATTCTTCTTTGAACTACCAAAGTCGTAGCAGATTCCAACCCCATGCAATACTTGCTCAGTCACCAGTAAATTAATGGTAAATTTGCCCGATGGATCATCATCCTTCAGGAGTATGACCTCAAATTTTCAACACCCAAGAGAAAGAAGGCCCTCATCCTCGCCGAAATCATTACCAATACTCCCGTTAATACCAACTTCCCTGACGAACATCTCTTTTACATCCCCTCAGATGATCCTTGGCACGCCAATCTCCTCATCTACCTCTGAACATAGAAGTTCAGAAATCACCTTTCTCGGGATGATCATCGACATATTCACCACCAGGCCCCCTGTTACCTCCTCATTGGTGACATCTTATATCGACGAGGGGTTGACACCATACTCCGTTGATGTTTAACCATCGACGAGGCCGAAAGAGTGTTGAATGACTGCCACAACGATGCCTGTGGTGGCCACCTCTCTGGGGTGTACACCGCCGAGAAAATCATTCATGCAAGCTACTTTTGGCCTACATTGTTTCACAATTGCATTCACGCTATGAAACAATGTGACAAATGTCATATATATGCCAACAAAGCACGAGCACCACCTGCTCTTCTACACCCAGTCATTTCTGTCGGCCCCTTTTGCAAATGGGGCATAGAGTTCATGACTTGCAACCCTCCATCCAGCAATGGACACAAATACATCATCATTGCAGTCGATTACTTCAACAAATGGGATGAAGCCATGTCTACCTTCAACAACACCACTGACACTGCAATGCATTTTTTCTTTAACCACTTCATCTCCCGTTTTGGAGTACCACTACAACTAGTCTCTGATCACGGGAAACATTTTGAGAATGATATTTTCCTCAAAATCTCATCCAGGTTAGGCTTCTCCCATGAGTTCGCCTCCCCATACTAACCTCAGTCCAATGGATAGGTAGACGTAGTCAACAAGGTCCTCAAAACCATGTTACAACGCACAGTTAACAAAAATAAAATCAATTGGCATTACATGTTGTTTTCCGCACTATGGGCTTATCGCACAGTAGTTAAAACTGCCACTGGTTTCACACCATTTCATCTAGTCCATGGGGTTGAGGACACTCTCCCCATTGAATGAGAAATTCCCACCTCTACACACACAACAAACAAAGGATAAAATCAACATCCATCTATACATAAAGAACATGCTATACTATCTACATATCAAAACATCAAATCTAACATCATACCTCTCTGGTCGAATACCTCTGCATTCAAATACCTCTCCCAGGGGTAAAACCATCTCTGGGTCATCCCAAAAATCAACCCCACTGTATGGGAACTAGAGTATGGTCTGTGGCATCTGGCACCACACCCATGCAGCCTTGGCCATAAAATAGTGGCCACCCTCCCCACCACCGTGACGAACCAAGATTGTCGCCCACCACCTCAGTCACGACTCTCACACACCAGGTGCATCTAGTAGAATTCTAGGGCACATCATGGGCACCCTCTCTAAAAACCATGCTACCAAGATGGACCCAAAGGAAAAATCCTCTGAATCCACCGCTCTACACTTGTTGAGCTGCCTCACCATCTTGGAGTGTAGCATCAAGCCCCAGGAAAAATGCTCACCCCCCAGTGCCCTCTGGATAGTCCTTAGCTAACCCCCACTGATCCGTTGAGTCACAAGATACCCATAGAATCTCACAATCATCGCTGCCACACAACGATGCACTAAGGAATCTATCGCCTCAATCCTCACCACTGACCCCGACATGAAGTCCTCTCCCGAACAATATGTCCGAGCTAGGTCAACCAACTGACCATCTCCGGGTACCACCAACTCAGCTGGTAGAAGGGTTCCCCAAAAAGGGAGCCTAGTCATAAAATACACATCCTCCATCGCAGAGAATGTGAGGTGCTCACCTCAAATGATGAAACATTGCAAGTCCGAACTCCACATCGAAATCAAGAACTGCAATAAGTACTCCTGTGCCCTCACCAGTGAGCACTCAAAAAGCTTTAGCAACCCACAGGCTGCAAAAGCACCAAGTACAACCATGCCCAGTCCCTCTCTCTCTAATTAACCTGCATCCACATATACAGTACTTGATCAGCCATCACAATCCATAAAAACATCAAAATCTCCAAAAAAGATATGTTTTTACACCCTTCAGCTTTGCCTCAATTGCGCGGCTGTTTTCCCCATAGGCGTGCACATATACATGCCTATTCACCCCATAGTCATGCACTCATGCCCATCTATCGGTGATACAGGGGTGCACACATGCGCCTTTGTCACACACACAGACGTGCCTGTTTGTTACATAGTTGCGCACACATGCGCTACTGTCATTCGAACAGGCACGCACCCAATGCACACTTATTTTCCCCACTTGGGAACCCCCGTGTGCGGATATCCAAGTTACAGCCATGCATTTATGCGTGCGAATCCTTCGGTCGCCTGCGCACTAGGGGACCCACCCTCAGAAAATCCCCCTATATAGCCATCCGTACAACCTTGCCCCAAAAAGGAACCCTAATTCCTATGCAGGAGAATATGACAACTAACTTGGCACCCGCTGATCCTGAATCATCTAGCTCAATCTCCCAGAATCTCCAAATCTCCTCTAAAACCTCTCGTCCACTCACTATGGCAGCGGGTACAAATGAGGTGGCAATGTGGGCCCTACAACTATATATAGTCCCATTTTTCAAACTTCCATACTCAATTTTGGGAGCTCTGAGCATCTGTTTTTTGATCCATCTCCAGCCATTGGACCAGAGTCCCACCACCTACACATTCATATTCCCCAGGCCACCATCCATCCTCGACCCCCGGGGAGCATTTTTCTCATACTCACACTCAGGTATGCATGCTTATATTCAAACATTATTGAATAACTGTTATATGTTCTTTATCTTCAGATATTGTTCACGTCGGGTATTCGATTTTCATGTGTGAAAGTACTTGGTCATCATGCATCATCACTACCCCTTCAGGTATATGATCGACACTGGCATGTAATCTTTCCCTCTGAATCTCAATTGCATCTCCAGTCACACCCTCCAACATTTGCCTTTAGGGTCCCTATATCCGGCTCTGCAGTACTGTCACCTCCACTGCATTTTGGTATTGTCACCCAGTAGCACTCTCCCCCACATGAGTTGTCCCATTCATAGTCCCCCTTGGCACTTTGACACTCATGTTGTTTTCACCCTTTAGGGATGGGAGTCCTGATAGTCTTATGCCTTTTTCGAGAACCAGCCACATACTCCTTCTCTTCATTTTGCTAGCCTGCCTAATGGACTCCCAGGTTATCTCATCATGGTTATATTTTGACTGCACCCCCACAGTATCATTAACCATCCATTTCATCCACAGTCAGTTTGCCCATCTGTAGATTGTCCTCCATTCACTTCCCTCATATAGAAACCTACCTATGGGGCCCTCACCCTCCACCTATTTCCCAAGCACCTTGCACCATCATCGACCAAGCCATCTTACACTGGGGCACCCATTTTTGTATCTGCACAGTTATCCCAACTTATTCTTTATTCTTTCGGTAATTGTACAAAAACATTTTCTTGCATTTACATAGCTTTCTGTTGTCGCTTTTCGTGATCTTCCTTTTCTAGCAAAGAAACCCTTGTCGCCTTTGGTTGGGGCATTTTTCACTTCCTCCCACCAATGACATTATCCATAAACCCCAAGTATCTTACAGTCCATACACCTTTTGATCTCTATGTTTGTCCATTTTGTCACACCTCTAGCACAATTTACCCTCGTCTAGTCATCCCCTTGACACTAGATTCAGTTTCATGGTTGCTTCCACTTTACATATCTCCCCAACCAAGGGAAGTCTTGAGTCTCACCACTCTTGGACTTCATCCATGTTACTCATCAGTTCCTGATTTTATCCAGTGGATTTCATGAATCCCTCCGCTTCTCAAAGTTGTGTCTCCCTTTCTGTCGACATCAGCGTAGTTTCCCGACGGGCGACAGTATCTTGACTCTCGCTACCTTTACAATGAGGAGTCTCGAATGGAACAGAGAGAACCATCATTGCTATCTGCTTTCGTTGACCCCCACCACATTCGACTTGAACATTTTCTCATGTTGCGTTGCGTCTTACTTTGTAACTATTGCAGTTGTTTTCATATTTTCTGAAGACCCCTGAAAATTGTTAGGCCATCAATGCCTGCGAATCCTCGACACTTCTTATAGGTGTCATCGCCTCTTTTTAGATTTTATTCACCATCATAATTTTCCTATGCTATTATCAACACACCCCCGAGGGCACTGCAATCATCTACACCAACACATAGCTTCAGTTACTATATTACACATTTTTGAGTTACATGACACGAGCATGGGGCATGCCTGCCTCGTTTGTACACATTTTTATTTTTCACACCTTGTGAAAGGTTTGGGTCCTATAGGTTCCCCTCTCCCTCCAATGGGTCGCTCTTGCAACTCCCCTCAACACTCTTTCTTACAATGGTACTCTCAGTAGAAGAAACATTGATGTATTTCGGCTATACGTATGCTCCTAACCTCACACATCAGGGGGCATCTGTTATCACTGAAATTTTGTCTGCAAATGGTTATAGGAATCCAACACCTCCAAACACCTATTAGTTCATCCATGGCCCAAAAAATGTATTTCTAAAGGGATCAAAACTATACAACCAGTTATAAAATCAGCATGTGCTAAGGATACATAGGAAGCGCGTGCATGTGTGCCAGTCGAAAACACCAGAAAAGCACACATGCGCCCGAGACGCGACTATGGATGCTAAAAGCCGTACATACCTCAGAACGGTGCATTTATGATCTTGGTTGGCCTTCCACCCACTTCTAGTTCATCTCCCAAGTCGATTTGACACCCAAATATGAGATGAATCCAAGTGGGGAGCTGGTGGGGAGCTGGTCAAAGACCTAAGGGTGCCCGAAAGATCCCCTTGTTCACACTAAAGACTGGTTGAATAATGCCTCAAAGATTTTCTATAAAAAGAGGCCATGGGTGCACTATATTTTCAAGGAATTTATTTGTATTGTTCTATTGCCTATATTCTCTTGGAGGATCCTCTTTCCTTATCAAGAGAATTGTTGGCGCAGGGGCAGATCCAGGGTTCAACGCTACAACAACGCACCAACAAAACCCTAACTACCAGTCCTTTCGGCAACACCTGCGAAGCAGATGAAGTCTCACCCAACGCAGAGTTAGGGGTGGTTGCAAGACTCAAGTGTCTGCAACCTTAGCTGGGATACAAATATTTGATTACAATACTTAATAAAGCACTTAGCACTGTCAGTTCCACAGTATGCAATCAATAACCACTTCACTGGTAAAACAGAGCTTCTCAACATTCACAATGATCTAACGTATTCAAGAACTTAGAATAAGTAAATAGATCAAATATGGTAGATCAAGCATTGAGCATATTCATATATATAAGATCTAACATTATACACATCATTGGCACTAAGCCAAAGCAGATCTTATCTAATCATCTCAAATCACTTAGCAAATAACATGTAAACACATCAAGACAAGGCATGGAGCAACATAACACAGTATTTACGTGGTTCACCCCCACCCTGGGGATACGTCCACCAACTCCTCTTCTTTATTAGTGTCTTCAATCGGTTACAAGCACAGAGCCTCAAAACCCTTCTTTGCATAGGACAAAAGATCTGTGCAGCTCGCTAGATCCTTCTTCCTTGCGTTAGAGCACAAATCCTTCCACCGTCTGTTATAGCCACTTGCATTTGGCTCTGGAAGTCTCTTACAATCATGCACAAAGCACTTAAAAGCCACAATTTCACTTAGCATACATCACATAGATGCTGATAGATGCCTTTCCTTAAATTGCCTAGATATCTATTTATACATTACAAAATAGGCCTAAGCATGGGTAAAACCCATGGGCCGACATCCCAATCCCATTACATAATCCCAAAAACCCCAAAAGGACCCAAAAGTGGGCCGAGATCCTGTGATCTCTACTTCATATTGCGCTCTGCCTTCGACAGGCTGTCGAAGTTCCAAAATAGATCAACATGACCAAGAATCTCCCCAAAACTTGGTCAAGGGCCATCAGGCCCCCAACACTCTCCTGTGACTCATCTCGAGTCACTCTGGTCTGACTAGTTCTACATCGAATGCCTTGAGCTGCTTTGACCTGTTGTTGTGTTACGACCTCTTGCTCATTGAAGTCCTGGATCACTGCATCATTCACTAGCCCTTCTAGTCACTTTTCGACTGCGATGACAACTTGTTCTAGCTCTGCTCCTCGGCTCTCAACCTCTGTGAATAGTTGGCGTGCCTTATTTTGCATTGGTTGGAGCCGTTAAGTTACTTCCATAACCTTTCTTTGAATCACATGGATTTATTGTTGGGAAGTGCATTCTCTTGAGACCACTTCATTCTTTCCACGGATGACAGGGCTTTCAGCTACGCCTATAGCGTGTCTGCATGCTACTTCGCTTCTTTGAGATGCGACTCTACTACATGTAAATCTGGATTCTCGGCGAGGTTCTCGTATGTTTGAACGCTTTAGTTACTCAACTTCTTGCATTCCAGGGAAATATCTTTTAATCTATCAACTGCGCTGTGGGCATTTGTTTCTCTTTGGTCCCTTATCTTCTGTGGGGTTTCAGGTATGATGCGTAGCTCTAAATCTGCTATGCATTGTTGGAGCTCTTGGATCACTTCTTTGAGTTGCTCCACCTACTGTGGAACTCGCTCTTCGGTATTTACTTCGATGACTGTCACAGAGTGAAGTGCTCTTTTGACCATTTCCTTTACCATGAGTTGCTCTGTGAGCAATTGGTCCTTACTTTGCTTTAGCTGTGATTTTTCTTCATCCCATTTTGCTTGGAGAGCAAGCTTTTCGCGTTCTGCAGCACTGCGTTTCTCTAGAAGAACTCCCTGTACTTGTGTCAAAGCATGGGTGGCTTGCGTTTCTTCTTACTGAGCTCATCGAAGGCAAGCTTTGAATGTATCAGCTATCCGGTGGAGTTGAGATGGCTCATCTCCCAGTTCTGGTGTTCCTATTGGCAGAGGTGCAGTGGAGACTATGTGACTAGACTCTAATGCCTGCTGCACCCCTTGGAGCTTGATCTCAATATGATTATACATCTCCTCCTTCTTAGCCTCCTGATTCTCTGCTATCTGCATCGAAGCATCATTCAGGGCAACTATGATGAAATTGAAGTCATCTGGGATGAGGATAGTCTGGAACTTGGTCCTTGTTGCTTTCACTTTCTTCTGGGAGGAAGGTTTCAGAGGGGAAACCTTCCTTTTCTTTGAGGGGTCCTCTTCATCTCTAGGTGGTGTGGTCTTGCCTTCCTTTTTCTCAGCTTCTATGCCATCGATCTCTTTGCTGTCACCTCGTTTCTCTGGTGATGCGGAAGCAGTCTTCACAGATGTGCTGTCTAAATCCTAAATGTCTTCAGGTTTCTTTGTCTTGCTAGGTCCAGGTGTATCCTGTGCAATTTCTAGACTGTCTATGTCGGATATCTCCGTAGGATCTGCTGGAATGAGGAGGTTCACCGACCATTCCTTGGTGATCTCCTCCAAGTCATCCTCCGTCAATTTGTAGTATGACTGGATTTGTTTCTTGTGCTCGTTAGCTCTCACTGTGATGTAAATAAAATGTCGATCAACGCTGAACTTCATCAAAGGCCTAAAGAAGTATAAAGTATTCAGAGTGATGCGAGGCATAGACTGGATGGTTGTCTTCAGCTGGTTGTAATAGGTATGGAATATGGCATTTGACTGCCATTGCTTGTTCATATCACTGGAGTACCACAATGTTCTAAACTTCGCGGCCAGGGGTTCAAAGGGCTCGATGTCGAGGAAGGTCGCACCTTCCGGCATCTCCTAGGCGATGAAAGCGATCAATATCAATAGCTGGCTGAAATGAAACTCGTACCCTTCATCCTATGCTTCTCTAAATCTAGCTCTAATTGATTCACTAGGTATTGTGCCCAATTCATTTGTAGGCCCTTCGCGCACTTCCCTGCGAGGTCAACTACAAATCCAGTGACTTGGGTGGGTCGGTTCTTTTGTACGAATTTCCCAGTAATCAGTTGACAGGAGAGGCGCACTGTGCCACTCTAGATAGAAGCTACCTTGTATTCTTGCGTGCCCTTCTCGACATCACTGTAAGTGTCCTTTATCCTCTGGGTGAGAGCGTGATCCGCGGTCTTTCTGGGGTAGAAATCCTGTGGGTCAAGGCCTTGCATACTCAAGCCCATGATCTGATTGATCAATGTTGGATCAACTGTTGTGTGATGGTTTAACCACAAATATCCACCATGGTAATAGGACAACAACATCTTGACACATGCATTCACCTCTTGGTGCCTTCCGAAGTGCGGGATCTTCATGATGTTGAGCAATGTGGACTACACGAGGTTCATGGTCCATGACTGAGGAATTATCTTTGAATTCTTTCCTTTTGTTCTAGTCAAGGATTTATGCGGGGCTAGCATGCTATAAAACTTCCTGTCGCTGAGGTTGAAGTCACTAAATTTCAACACTGCAATCTTATCTTGGTCTACGTGAACTGTGCGTATCCCTTTCGGGAGGTACACTGTAACCAAAATATATTCAAAATATCTAGGCACATTGTCTCGGTATATTCGTGAGATCATTCCTGTGCTTAGTTCGCTTTTCATCTATTGGTCATGATGGTCTGGCTCGGGCAGTGGATGGAGAGGCTGGCAGTCCTCTCGTTGACGATGCCTGTATACATGTAGACAATCCTCTTTCTGACATGACTCTTTCAGTCATCAAGTCGAGGAGTACTTCTATCACTGATTCTTCAACTACGGTGAGATCGTCAGACATACGCACTCAGGATTAAAAATTATTGGGGTCACAATTAACTCAGACACTGCACTAGAATAAACAGCAAGAGCACAATGATATTTTTATACAATTCACTTAGTCTGTGGGCTCAAACTCTCAGTCAACAAAAGTGTTCTCTGTGCATGGTGCGACGGGATAATTAAGCAACTCGGCGACAATTCATTTGTAACAGGTATGAAGCCTCATTAACTCTTGTTCTATCTATTATGGTGTGGTCCAATGGTCTGGTGTTGAGCTATAAATGCTTTCTGACCCGTTCGGAGTGGCAGTCGAACGGATATATCATTCCCAATGGCTATATTGCTTCACCATGGCGAAGTACCATGTGTCACTGCTCTAATATCCCGACGAAGCTCCAATTCTGCAATTTTTTTTTCTGCGACGTTCCCTATGGAACCTTTTGTAACTTTTCAATCTTATCCTTCTTCTTACTTATATTTCTAGCCTTCTTTCCAGTGAGCTTTGTCTTGATATTTCTTTTTCCATTCTGATTCTTGTCTTCTTTGGACATAGTCACTTCGCACTGTTGAGATTATTTTCTAAGATTCAGGGGTAACACCTCTTATTTATCTAAAATAGGTACTTCAGTCTCATGTGGGTCCTCTAATGCTCTTTGTTGGGTTATGAAAAAGGTATAAATATCTTCCTTTTTTCCACAGTTCATGATATTATCTCGAGTGTCTTTTCAGTTAGTTAAGGATAAATAGGATAGAAAATGATTAATATGTCTCTTAGAGTTATTATTGAAGTTTTATTTAAAAGAATTACGATTGGAATTGTTTGATTTTGTTGCAGATTTGGATAAATAACTATCAATCCCGAGATAGCCAAAGAGATCTTGGATATGCGCAAGCTATTGAAGGTTGAAGACTTTTAGGCGCAAAGCAGTTTTGAAGATAATCGATTTTCTATGTTGTAACTTTATAATAGTAAAGCAATCCTGAGGATCTTTTGATCTTCAGGATAGCTTGATTTACCTGGATTATTGTAATATATAAGAGGGTAATAGATCCAGAAAGGATATAGAAAAAATCACATTCAATTATTCAGAACTCAAAATTGCTCTGCACAAGTAGTGTTTGTAAATTTTTTACCAGCTATAGAATCAATGAAAGTTTTGAGTGTTTTTACCATTTCTGGGTTCTGAGTTTCTCGTAGCAGTACTTCTGAAGACCGAGGGCCCAGTCTGAAGGAGTTACTGTCTCATTCTGTAATTGTATTAGTTTGAAGTTTGATTTTTTTTTTGTGATTCAAATCTCTTTTAAAATAGCCAAGATGAATGCATAAGTGTGTTAATGATTTTATGTTGATTGCATATAGAAGACATATATTTCCCTCAAGTATTAATGATTTCCGTTATGATTTACATTTATGTAGTTTGTTGCTTGACAGTTCCTCACATTTTCATGCGCGTTGTTCCTTTTCCTTAGATTTACAATTGTTGTTCCTTTCAATTAGAGTTACGATTTCTGTTCCTTTTGGTAAAGCTCATTAGCTGTCCCTTTCAAGTAGATTACAATCGCTGTTTCTTTCCATAGATAGAGTAATTCACTATTTCCTTTCCAGTAATTAGAATTCATAATTGATAGTTAATTTTGCAAGTCTTTACTTAGATTCAATTACTGCTTTTAGTTAAATGAATTCAATAGATTAATTAGTTCCTTTTCATTCTATAACATTTTAGTAATCAGATTTCAATTCCATTAGTTCTCAGAATCTTTAGTGAACATTTGAGGAACTTGATTGTTGATAAACTCAGATTTGGCTTAGCTACATGATTTTAGCTTTCACAAGCTACCTGCATAGACTTTGCTGATATTCTTGAGTTAAAAGACGAATCTTCGGGTTGATAAATTAATGTTAAACTAAGGTTGTTTTTAGGACACCTTTGGACACCAACATTTTGGCACCGTTGCCGGGGAGAATGTCAAAGGTAGCATAGATTTTGTCTCTAGAGGACCAGGTATTGAAGACAGAAGGTAAGAACCTATGCAAGTGATAAGTAAGATGCTTATGCCAACGCTTACCTCCAGTTGACACTTAAGAGGTTTCGTAGGTGTTTCTTTTTTTGTTGTGTGAAGTGTGTATGACTATAAAGAAGGATCTTGAAAAATCAAAACCCCCACCAAAAACTACCAAAGCCCAGGGTTCGGTGATCCCTGGGAGAAGCAATTTCATAGACGAGATCATAAAAAAAAAGTGAATCTCAGGCTTCAGTTGGACCTAGGAAAGGACCTACCCAAATCCCTCAGGCAATAGTTTCACCAACTACGATCCACGCTGAGATTCATAAAAAAACTAAATGGACTGAGCAGAGCTTTCAGAGCATAGATCTTCCACCCCTCAACCCTTTAGAAGAGCGAAACTATAATAATTTGGAGGAAGGAGTAGGAGAAACTAGCGGGGTTGTCAAGGCAGACCCACCATCACTACTTGATCCTGAGTCTCCTGTGAAAGAAGAAGGCATACCCGAGATCCCAGATAAAGGGAGTGCAATCAAATCCCCTAGAGGACCAAATAATCAACCATTTCAAATAGAATACCCGGATCAAGAGCTTCCTGAAATTTTTTGGCACATTTTCGATCAAATGGCACAACCAAATTAGCCAAATCAACAATGACCTCAGACCTCCAAAATGGAATATCCAATAGTTGATCCAATTTCCAATGCTCCCATGAAAGCAATCCCCCTACAAAACTTGCCAACCTTCCATGGATTGATTTCAGAAGACCCAGATGCATTCCTATTTTAATTTGATGTCCTATGTAGAGGGTATGATTACACCTCTTAACCCTAAAAATTAAAACTGTTCCCCTCTACCTTGAAGGGAGCATCCCTATGCTAGTTTATGGGATTGGGAGGTGGAACCATCAATTCGTGGGACCAGATGAAAAAAACATTATTAAAATAACAGGATTATTGTAGAACCAGAGACCTAAAAGATGAAATCTTTCAAATGACTGCAAAAGAAAATGAATCATTAGAAGAATATGTTGAGATATTTCATTATAACTTGCAAAGATCACCCTATGGTACATTACCGGGTGAAGTACTCAAAGAAACTCTGATTAAAGGCATGAAATATGAATGGGTAGAAACATTGAATCTAATGGGGAAGGGTGATATTTATTAGGAAACTTATGAAGACATCATTCTATTGTGTATCATGTGCTCACGAGGAAGTACACGGACCAGGTTAGGAATGCAGACGTCCCTCACAAGAAATAACAATATCACCAGTGGGGGTGTTACGCGAGCTGAAGTTGGTAATCTCTTAGAAAATTTCAAAGAAGATATTCTGAGGACTCTGACTACACAATTGGATGTATTGCAGGCCAAACAAAAAAAGGTAGAGGTAGAAAAGATCTTGGCTATATTTTTCCATAGGTGCAGAAAGAAACATGGTCTAAGGGAATGCCCTTTGGATGTAGTTCCGATTTGCGCTATTTGTGCAAGGATCACGACACAGATAAATTCCCATCACTCCCTGGATTGAAAGTTGTATTCAAAGAAGCAGAAGAGGAAACATAACCATTATATTTGATGGCTCAACGCCGTCAGTGGCAGTCCCGGCCTCCAAGTACATTATAGGACCCTTCCTCTTTATTTTCTGGACAGTATAATCAACAATAGAATCTTGACAGCACATGGCAGGGCCAACCATTTACTAATCAGAATTGGCAGCCCCAGCAGTACCCACCTGCAAATCCCACTTGGCCAAACCAGCATGCTGCAAACCCCAACTGGAAAAATCAACCAACTACAAGTTCCAATTGGCCTAATTCATAGTACCCCACTGTTGGCAGCCAATTCAATTTTTTCCATTGCCTTAAAAGCTACCTACACCTATGTCTCCTAAACTTCAAATTTCCATCGCATTTTGCAAATAGACAATATTTTCATTTCATGCGACACTTGCAAATTGGTCGATTTAGTTTTCATGACTGAAAGCGTGAAAACTCCTCTATCGTTATTTGAACTGTCATAGTTTTTTTATCGATATTTTGAGTGGCACTTTACCTTTGGTTTATCATGTGGCTGAAAAGATTTTTCAAACTATGCCTATTCGGACGTTTTTTCTTTGACTGCGCATTTTGATTTTATTAAACTGATAAGGCATTGAGCATATGGAGACTTGCCTAGTCATTAATTTACATATGGGTCATGGTTTATTTTTTGTTTTTATGTATGTAATGAGATCCTTATGATAAGTTTATGAGCTCTTGGCTTACCGATTTCATGAAATCAATTGTCACTATGTTTTTAAAACCTTTGATCAAAATGTTTGATTATGTAATGGTGTGATTGGTTAAACATTTGGGTTTTGATTAAACGTTGAATGACAATGGTTTGAATAATTACAATGGCACATATTTAACTTTGGGTTTGATTTTATATTGAACGTTCATGGTTTCAAACAATGCAATGTTGTTGGATCATGTTGTCATTAATGCCAATGGTTTGATTACTTGGGAGATTGTTGGATCATATGTCATTGATGTATATGGTTTGGTTTGATTGATGTCATTGGTTGATGTCAAGTAATTGATTGATATGATTCCCTT
>JZKD02S1878524.1:147891-164569 GCA_000966675.3 Picea glauca
TTATATTAGATTGTTTAATTTCAGTAAATATATTAGATCGTTTAATTTCAGTAAGTTTTACTTCTTTTTCATAAAATATAAAAAATCAAAAACATATCTTGCTGTCTTAGGGCAGAAAACACATGAGTTTTGCAGGTTTTAATTAAATCTGTAGGCTGTTTATAGTGTACATTTGTGAATAAGTAATATTGTAGCTGGTAATTAGATAGTTGATTTGAGTTATTATAATAATAATTAGTAGATTGTATATAATAGTTAGAATAGTTATATTTAGTTTAAGTTTATTTAGTAGTTTGTTTTAATTAGATTAGTGTAATAGTTAGTTAGTTTGTTTTTAGTTAATTTGTTTATTGTTAGTTAGTTTAGTTTCTTTTACTTAGTTTTAGTTAGATTGTTTTAGTTAGTTTTAGTTAGTTTTATTTATTTTAGTTAGTTTTAGTTAGTTTTATTTGTTTTAGTTAGTTTAGTTAGTTTAGATTAGTTTTCTCTTTGGTTTTCTTAAAAGACCTTAGGGCGGCCAACGGAGCTGTTAAACCCGTCAGGGTGGTTCATTCCAAACGGCTTGGGTTATTTAGACAACCCCAGACCGGTTCCACTCTCTCAATTGACAGACGGACAATTTCGCCCGTCAACAACCACCTCATCCTGGCAAAACTCGAATAATACCTACCCTTCACAGTGGCCAAACTCGTCTTCCTAAAACCCAAATTGGAACCAGAATTGGTAGTGCCCCATGGGGATGGCCTCTAAAACCCAACCCTCGTTACAAGCCCCACTCCAATTGCCCCAGAACCCCCAATCACAATTGCACCCTCAATTACCTGCCCAACCCCACCCAAATCCTAATAACAGACCAGCTCAACTCATCCAGATTATGGACAATGGAGAAGGGGAAACCAATTCAGTAGGGTGCAATGAACTCTGGTTGAGATCGGGATATATAATCTCTCCTAAACAAAATGTCATTTCCCAAGAGCAGGAGAACGAAAAACAACCAGCAATAACACCCTCGACTATGGTAATAACGGAAGAAATCGAGCAAGGGAGGAACACAGTCGAATCACAGGACTCTGATAAGGATGTAACTCCCTCCCCTCTGTTCCCCGAAAGACTAATGATAATGAAACCCACCATATATCCTAACTTCAACATTGCATGGGAACTCAAGAATTTATACATCGAAATTCCACTCCTGCAATCTCTGCAAGACATACCGATCTATGCAAAGACAATCAAGGAGCTATGTGGGAGGAAGCCTGTCAGAAAAATAAAAAATTCATCATCAACAGTTCATGTAGTGGGAGCCTTATCTGATCTAATTTTGGGTAGAGAAGAACCAGTCAAATATGCAGATCCAGGGAACCCCATAGTAACAGTTCAGATTCAGGGTTGTTCCTTCCCAAATACACTAGTTGATTTGGGGGAGGCCATCAATATCCTAACTATGGAAACCTGCTATACCCAGGGTTTTGACTGTTTCGACCCAACCCCGATTATGTTACAATTGGCTAATCAATCAGTGGTCAAACCACTCAGCACACTACATGATATAGCCATCTCATTTGACTCTTGGGAATATCCAGCAGATTTTCTCATCATCAACCCAAGAAGTGGACTCGAATGGCATCCATTGATACTGGGCAGACCATGGCTCGCCACAGTTGATGCATACATAGGATGTTGATCAGGTAAAATGAAAATTGCTAGGGGAGGTGTCACAAGGAATCTCATCTTATATCCTCCAGCCAAACACGGTCCAACGATCGTATATCCGCAATTGCCACCACCACGATATCCAGAGAAGGATCTACGTGCCCCTCTCACGATGGAAGAAGCTCTCAGACTCAAGAATCAGCTAGGGGATGATGTAATCAGTGGGTTTATTAACAACCCAACCATTGTGAGTAACCCAACATGCCAGATGCTCCAAGCTGTTCTAGACTGTGAAGCACATGGAGACCCGCTAGAAGATTTAATGGAACAACAAATCCTGACTACTGCTGTTCATAACAACAAATCCATTGAGATCGCACCAGGGAAGTTTCTGAACATTAATGCCAATCTAGAAGAGCGACAACAAAAAAAGCTAATTCAAGTCCTCTCTAAATACCAACAAGATTTTGCCTGGGAGTATTCTGATATGAAAGGTATTGATCCACAACTCTGCACACACCACATTTATATTGAGAAGGATGCCTGACCCATCCAACAACCGCAAAGAAGACTGAATCCCCACCTCAGGGATGTTGTTAAAGAAGAACTACAAAAGTTGTTGGACGCGGATTTTATATACCCTATCTTAGATAGTAGATGGGTTTCCCCATTAGTGACCATCCCCAATAAAAATGGGAAGTGGCAAATCTGTGTTGATTACAGGGAACTTAACAAAGCTACTCAAAAAGACCACTTTCCATTACCCTTCATCGATCAGGTCCTGGATACCTTGGCAGGGAAGAAATTATTCTCTTTCCTAGATGGTTTCAGTGGCTACAATCAGATCTAGATTACCCCATAAGATTAAGATAAAATGACATTCACATGTCCCTGGGGTACCTTTGCATACAGAGTATTGCCCTTCAGACTTTGTAATGCCCCAACCACATTCCAAAGGGCCATTTTGAGCATATTCAATGATCTGATTAGTGAAGGGCTTGAAGTCTACATGGATGATTTCACTTCGTATGGTGACAACTTCGATCAAGCCTTGAATAATCTGGAGAAGGTATTAGAACGGTGCATCTCTACCAGGTTATGTTTAAGTCACGAAAAATGTCACATGATGATGATAGAAGGTGTGGTATTAGGGCATTACATTTCTGTAGATGGAATTAGGGTAGATCCAACAAAAATTGAGGTAATCCTTAATCTACCTACCCCACACACACAAACTAAGGTACGTAGTTTCCTTGGTGCTTCAAGATACTATCACAGATTTATGGAAAATTTTGCAAAAACCATTGTGCCTTTACATGCTTTGACTGGTAATGTAGAATTCCAGTGGTCTGACAAATGTGATGTGGCTTTTGTAGGACTCAAGAAACTGATCTCGACAGTGCCAGTGTTGAGGGGACCAAATTGGAAAATACCATTTCAAATCTCCACCGATGCCTCAGACATTGCCATAGCCACTGTTCTTGGATAGGAAGAAGAAAATAAACCCTACACCATTTATTTCATTAGCAAAAATCTTACTCCAACTGAACTCAATTATACAGTAAGAGAAAAAGAGTTTTTAGCTGTTATACATGCCATCAATAAATTTCATCGTTATATAACAGGCTATCCAATTATTCTGTATACTGATAATTCTGCTATTAGATATCTATCTAATAAACTAATTACTAATGGATGGTTCACTCAATGGTTATTATTATTGCAGGAATTTGATATCACCATAAAATATCGACCTGGGAGAGAAAATATTCTCGTAGAATTCTTGTCCCGCATTCCAAAAACAGACGACTCATTAACAGTTGAAGATCAATTTCTAGATGAGCATTTGTTTGCGGTCACCACAAAACCACCTTGGTATGCTGAGTAGGAAATTATCTGGCAGTGAGAATATTACCGACACATTTATCATCAAGGGAAAGAAGACTGATCGTCCAGCATAACGCACGATTCACTTGGATAAGTGGATATCTCTTCCACATAGGAGATGATCTCTAGATTCGGCGATGCATACAAGAGGACGAAATCTATGACATACTGAAGTCAGGACATGATGAGCCCTGTGGGGGGAATTTCGCAGACCGCAGGACTTGACACAAAATCTTATAGATGGGCTATTATTGGCACTCAATATTCAGATATGCCAAGAAATATGTCCAAACCTGTGACAGTTGTCAGTGGATGGGGAAACCAGGTCAGGCTGATGAAATTCCCTTGAAAGCACAAATAGTCACATAACCATTTGAAATATGGGTACTAGACTTTGTCAGCCCCTTCAATCCAAAGTCAAATCAAAAGGCCTATATTCTCGTTGCAATGGATTACATGACCAAATGGGTAGAGGCAGAAGCTTTACCAAATGCAACAAAAGAAGTAGTCATCAAATTTCTTTTCAAATTGTTTGTATAGTATGGACTACCTAGAGAAGTAATCACTGATGGAGGGTCACAATTTACAGGCCATAGAATCACTGCCACCCTAGAAAACTATCATATTAAGCACATAGTTACTTCTCCATACCACCCATAGGCAAACAGGCAAGTAGAAAGCACCAATAAGGTCCTAGAGGCAATCCTGACAAAGACTGTCTCAACAAACCGACATAATTGGGATACTGAGCTCCCAAATTCCTTATGGGATTATTGTACAACCTGGCATAACACCACTGGCTACTCTCCTTACCACCTAGTCTATGGTAAAGAACCCATCTTTCCAATCGAATTCGAGATCAAGACCCTAAGGATGGCCTAGGAAATCGGACTAGACCTTACAGAAGCACATAAACGACGTCTTCAACGACTCAACAAGTTGGATGAAGCATGCTTATCTGCTGTGAAGTGCATAGCTGTTATTCAGTGACAGAGAGAGACCTGGCATGAGAAGCATATCAAGAAGAAATCATTCAAGAAAGGCGACTAGGCACTTCTCTATGATTCCAGATTTCAGGACTTTCCTGGAAAATTACAGACACGGTGGTTAGGGCCATATGAAATTAATGAAGTTCATGATAATGGCACAGTTACTTTGAGTAGCATCGATGGTTCTAGATCCCCCTTTCTGGTCAATGGACACCGGCTACGACTTTACCACCAGCCACCTTCAAAAGATTCTTTTTATCAAGAAGTAAGTAAAGACCCTACTGTGTAGATTTTGGCTGGTTGGGAAGGTAACCCAGCCACCCCAACTCCATAAATGATGTATTATGTTGATACTGTACATACTGTATATTGTTTTTATAGATCTGATTGAGTGGTTAGTTTTCTTTGTTTTATAAAAGGTCACTTAGGAAACAAGAATCAGGGTAGATAACTATAATTAGCACCCTTTTCTGTTCCATACTCTCATTTTGTCTTATCACACAGACTCTGTCTTTTACATGTTCATGAGGATTTTTTTTCCAAAATTTCCTATTTCACGCACACTTGCTATTCCTATGAATGGAACAACTGTTGTTCCTTTGGTGCGCTTGTTGTTCCTTATCGTACACTTGCTGTTTCCTTTTGAATGGGACAATTGTTATTCCTTTTCGTTCACTTGTTGTTCCTTTGAATGAAACAACTGTTGTTCCTTTCGAGCGCTTGCTGTTCCTTTGAATGGAACAACTGTTGTTCCTTTTCACATGCTTGCGGTTCCTTTTGAAAGAAACAACCATTGTTCCCTTTCAACGCTTGTTGTCCCTTTGAGTATCGTTGCTGTTCATTTTGTTGTTCCTTCCCTTCATTTACTGTTGAAACTCTAGCCATTCCTTCGTAGTGAAGATTTCATCAAATAATTTTCACCAACACTATTTCAAATCATCATCACAACGATCTGTCATTATTTTGTGAATTATCCCCCACACCTTATCAAATTGTTTATGGATTATTGTCTTCGAAATATCTTAAACCTTGTTCATAATCGATAACCACCATAATTTGTTTCTTTCCCCTATATACATACAAATATACCTAAATGATATTTTTCCTTTATATTATGAGGAGTCTTAAGCACACTTTCACTTGGCATATTTACACTTCCTTACACCATCCCTTACTCTTAAGGAGTAGATGAGCCTCCCTTTCAAAAAAAAAAAAAAATTAAAAACAAACAATAAATTTTTCCCACAAAGAATAGGGGGTCTCATCACGAGCCAACCTACCACGATCATAGGATACTAACGTAAGTGACATTCCCACTATGGCTACCACACCAGGGCAATGGACTTTGACACTTTCTTTTGTCAAAAGACAAGAGGTCTCATCACGAGCTGGCTTGTTCACTTAAGTTACAATCTAGTGAGTGGCATTATCATCATTTGGTTACCAAACCAGGATAATGGTCTTCTTGGGAAAAGACAATTCAAATATTTATTAAAGAAAAATAAAAACAAACAAAAAAATTTTCCCATAAAGAATAGGGGGTCTCATCATGAGCCAACCTACCACAATCATAGGATATTAACGTAAGTGACATTCCCACTATGGCTACGACACTAGGGAAATGGCCTTTGACACTTTCTTTTGTCAAAGGACAAGAGGTCTCATCACGAGTTGGCTTGTTCACTTAAGTTACAATCTAGTGAGTGGCATTATCACCATCTGGCTACCAAACCAGGATAATGGCATTTTTTTGGGAAAAGACAATTCAAATGTTTATTAAGGATACAGGCTCATCTAAGGGTTAAAAGGAAACCCTGCCGAGGCTATGGATGCCTGCTGGCAGCAGTGGCTCTGCTTGTGGTATGGAAGGTTATATCAAAAATACCAAGTTTTTGTGTGTCTCTAGATTTCCTTTACTCAAATAATGAGGCTATCATATTAGTTATATTCAATAACTTGGAAAAGTAACAATATTATGATATGTGGAATATCTCTTTACCAAAAAAAAAAAATGAAAAATGAACAGATTTAATTTATTTTGATTTATTTATCCATAAAACATTTTTTGAACATAGGTATAATAAATTTGAAATTTCCACGAAAAAGGGCTATCATTTAAATGATTTAGATTGAACGTGTTTTTGAAAATTATACATGATTAGTCCCCATCAGCAGTGACAACGCAATCATTACCTCTCACCGGAAAATACTTGCACTTATTACTTTCGCCTACGCTGACGGTCGAGGATGACCTCTACATTAATGAGGGGAGTGGATGCTCGACACACATTTCGATAATATGTAATGATTGTAATAAATGAGAAACCCATGTCTTTATACACTTGTCGTCGCTGATATTTTCTATTTTTGGTAAGCTGGTCTAACCAAATTTGCAAACAAGAACGACAACCGTTCTTTCTTTTCTCACAGAGATATGGGTGGTCGAAGCGTGTGCAGGGAGCCGACATTACTATAGGTTACAGAACAAGCAAGAGAAATCCTACACCACCTGGGGTGGATCGAGTACTTCAACCATTTGCAAGGATATGACATGAATGTCACGCTTGAATTCTTTCAAAATCTGCAAGGAGAAATCTCTATGGTGCAAGGCATATGAATCTCAGTTACCTTGGAAATCTTAGCAGAAGTCATAGGCCTCCCCAACACAGGAATTCATTGGACAGGAAGATACACAACGTTGAAGGAAGCTATGGAATCTTTCACAGACCTCGGGGAAGAATTGGATAAAAAAGAAAAGGGACTTAATCCCAGTACCCTCAGTGAACCATGGAAGGAACTGGCGGGGATAATTCAACGGTACATCACCTGTGATGGATGATACATTGTAATTAGACCTCGCCATCTCAAATTCCTGGCAGCCCTAAAGAAATGGTTAGTACTTAATCTACCTTTCTTTCTGAATGCCATATTACATGAGGTTGCGTTAAGAACACAAAAGTCCAATGATCCTGTTACTATTATCAGCCACCACAGATTAGTTAAACTGATAACGAATAAAGCACTAAGTCAAACTCAGTTGACTTGGGAGAATTTGGTTGAGGCCAATAGACCTCCACAACTAGAGCAGCCTGAATTATGCCATGAAAACCCACCACAAGAAGTTGAAGATAGACAAGCAGAGGAAACTACCACCCAAAGAGAAATTCCATCGCCTCAAACCAAAGTTGAGATAGGCCCTACCAAAATCACTGAGGCCTAGACCTCACAGACACATGCATTAACGAAAAAGAGGAAGAGAACAATGGTTTCCCCTAAATCCATCACTAGTTTAAGGAGGAGAAGCAAACAAATTCAGGAAACAACTAAATAAATTCAGGATGCAACAAAACACCTTGAAGAACTTCAGAATTTCACAGAACAATATCTACAGGAAAATGTTCAAGAAATTGAGCAAGCACAACAGACCTCGCAAAATAATGATCGGGAAGACACCCAACCTGCATTAGAGCATCTGACAGAACAATTTCTGAAGAGCTATGAGGTAGAAATAGCTCAGGTTTTGGGGAGCTTAGGAAACTCAATGGAAAGAGGCAAAAATAATCTGGAAAAAGGCCCAGAACAAGCCTCCTCTTCAAAACTAGCTGAAGATTTTCCTGATATTGAAATGTCTTTCCTAGACGACATAGCACAGGAAGAACCTCTTTTTGAAATGAGAAATCCTCTTTGACAACCATAGCACTTGGAAAGAACAGAAGAACAACCATCTGCTGGCCAGAATGAAGAAAACCTTGAGACATCTCATGAAAAGAAATCAGCTAAGAGCCTTAAGAAAATTAGAAAGTTAAAGAAAGAAAACAAACTGCTGAAGAAAAAGGCTAAGAAGGCTGAAGTATTAAATAAGAAGGTGGGTAAACTCAAGGAGATCATTAAGGAATTGAGGAAACAGTTAGAACTAGTAGATAAAGCCCACAAAAGAAAGAAAAACAAAAGAGGCAGAATGCAAGGAAGAAACCCTCTCCCTAAAGAAGCAGTCAGTACAAATTCTGTGGGGATACAGACAGACCCTGAGGAAATAGTAGTAGAAGAAGAAGTAGCTTAGAATGAGGATGTGATTCCTTTAGAAATACAAGAGATGGTTGATGCTGAGGTACAGATAGATACCCCAGTTTTAGAGGAAACAACTCAACTCCCTGAGCAGAATGCTACCATTAGGAGATTGGAGGAAGAATTAATGCAGTCTCAACAAACACTGATTCAAAACAGAAATGAATTGCTGACTATGACAGAGCATCAGACATTCCAGTCCCAGGAACAGAGTGATATTATGGATAGACTGGAAGTAGAGCTTGCACAGATCCAACAAGCATTAACTCAATCCAAAGAGGAAATAAATGTTATGAATGAATATCAAGCATCCCAATTTCAGGCATAGGGTGCCACCATTGATAAGCTAAAGGAAGAGTTGGGACAAGCCCAACAAGCATTGGCTCAACACCGAGATGAGATGGTCACTAGGGTTGAACATCAAAAGGTTGTTAAACAACTAAAGGACATGTTAGCAACATAAAGTGAGACTTATGCCGAGCTCAAACCTTTAATGGAGCCACCATGATCCCAGTCTCAGAGACTAAGAATCCTAGAAGATGACCTAACCTAATGCAAAAGATGCATTTATGAGGGTTCAAACGGATGCAGTAATAGAGGGTTAAAACAAATGCGGATAACAGATGTGGTGATCCATTCTCTTGCAGGAGTGAGCAGCAAGATCATCTAGATAGGCTTCGATTATATGCTTGAGATCATGAAACACGAAGTTCCCAGCTTGTTGGAAGGTTTCTTTATCATTTTTAGGTTCGAAAGACATATTTTGGTATGCGAAAGTACCCCAAGGATAGATAAATGTCGTCTTATGTTGATCCTTGGGCTTAATCTGAATTTTCTTGTATCCTGAAAATCCATCCATAAAATAAAAAACCTTGCTTCCTGCACACTCATCAGGAATCTGATCAATGAAGGGTGTCGGGAAGTTGTCTTAAGGACATGCCTTATTCAGGTCTCGAAAATCGATGCATACGCAGATGGCTCCTTTCTTTTTATTCACAGGAACAAGATTGGATACCCATTTAGTCAGGGGAACTGGGTAGATAAAGCCAGCATTAAGCAGTTTTTCCACCTCTTCCTTAATAGTAGGGGCCCTCCTAGGATTGACAATACTAAGTCATTGTTGAATAGGTTTAGCATATGGGTAGGTTTTAATCTCATGTTCGACAACTCAAGGTTCGATTCCTATAATCTCTTCATATGACCAAGCGAATACATCGCGGAATTATTTGAAGAGCTTAGTGTAGATAAAAATTTCTTTGGGAAAACAATCAACATTGATATATACATTTTCAGCCTTACCAGGAACATGAGAGATATCGATATTGACGGTAGGAGATGTTAGCACTCTGTAAATTTGTTTGGCTAATAAACAAATGATAAAGGTAACCTACAAACCAACTTTAGAGCTAGGTACTAGCATGTTTAGCTCAAAGAGGGCTCTCTCGTTCCACTTGATGTTTCTTTGGAAATCAATGGCTAGATTTAGTTTGTTTTTGGGGGTTTTTATAAATTTGCTGGAAAGGAAGGGGAGTGACACTTAGGGATATGGAGTCAAAATTTTGAAATTGAATGAAAACACTGACTGGCTAGTAGAACTCTCCAGAGGATAAAGGATAAGTGAGGAGATGAATCTGAGTTATAAATTTTAGTTTGTAGAGTGTAAGAAGAAAAAGGAAACAAGTAACTGCATCATAGCATTAATGAAATGAATTCTCAATTAGTTATGAATAATTTCACATATTTTAAATTGCTTAAGCCGAGAGCATCACAAGATGAATTTTGAGATTTTAAACTATCCAATATAAACAAAAGAAAGTGAAAATGGAATTAAAGAACGCATGAAATACATACAAGGAGAGAAGACAAAACTCATATCACCACCATTAGAATCTTTTCATAGAGACTTCAAAAGATTCTGCATATGTATTCAATTTAGCTCCAGAAAATTACAATTGAGTTCAAAACAACTAAAACGGTGCCCTTACACTTATGCCAATATTAATACATTTCAAACTTCTAATATTATACAGTTCGAGTTCCTTTAAGTAGAAACCAATTACAATAGTTGAACTAAAATGTTTCAGCTTCTAAAACTGACTACAATAATTACATTTGATTTTTTTGGTATTAGAACCGATTACAATGATTAATAAAAAAACATTTCATGGACCAACGACCGATTCCTCTGACTCTTCAGCTTCTGCCTTTGCCATTTCTCTTGTTTTGGTCCTTTGTCAGATCTGCCATTTTGGTGACACTTGGGTGTTATCTGCTGGTTCCTGGAAAATTGCACTTTGTTTTACCCAGCCACATTATCTCCTTCCATTGCAAGTCAGAAGGGATATCGTAGTCCATCATTTCTTTAATTAGGATCTCCAGGTCAATGAAAGAGGCATACATCATGACCGACAATTCGATCTTCACTGTCTTGAATTGATTCAAGAACTCAAAATTTGTGATCAAATATTCCAACATGGTTGCTCCTTTCAAGTTTTCCTCCAATATTTCAAACTTGGAGTGGTCCATTCTGCATTGGGCGAGGTGAGAGTTGTATTCCTCTTGATCATACAATTTTCCTTTGCCATCCCAAAAATGGTGGGAGGCATTTGATGAACAAATCTTTAAATTCTTGTATACTCTGCTCCATATGTATGGCCTTGGTTTGGACTTGTTTTAGCAGGTTATGCTTGGCAATGACTCTTCTTGCCCAGATGATCAATGTAGTCTTGTCTTTGACCCCAGTGGTCTGAAGTTCTGTAGTGGGGATGGAATTTAGCAGGTTTATATCATTGTGGGCTCACTCTGAGGGTTTCTTTGCTAGAGTCTCATTTACAATAGTGCACCTGCTTCTAGTTGTGATGACCATGCTATCTGTTTCATTGATGAAAGTACGCCCTGAACTTGGAAGCTTCAGCAACAATAGAATCCCAGATGATGTGTTTGGCTCCCTGCAACAGTCCTTTGCCTCTCAACCTTGTTTTCATCTTGTCTACTCTTTTCTGTAAAGCTTGATTCTCCTTTTGAAGTTGAGCAATATTTTGATGGGTCCTAGATCCTTGATTCAACAGTAGGAACCAAACCCGCCACCGAGGCCCAATTAGACTCTGCAACGTTTAATAATGGAATGGTTCTCCAGATCTTGTGATCGGGCCAATTTATCGATGGGATTTATGTTTTCTTGTGAAGGCTCTTCCTTCAGTTTGGACTATCTCTTTTTGTATTTTTCTCTTGGGTGGGACCGATATGAGATGTAAGCCGGTATAAACCAACTTGGTAACAAACAGAATTAAGTTCTAACTACTAGGGGAAGAGGTTGAGCTTGGGATAACCTGCCACCCAAGCATGCAAACGAAAATTTTATACCACAGGCCTAGTACTAATATATTAACCATGTGAGCATCCAATTACTATCTAAGAAACTAATTATCAAAAAGAAAACACATATGCGATAAGATAATGGAAAGCAAGATAATTCATCTACCATAATCATTCATCACACGATAACACAACAATTCATCTTCATAAAGTAAAGAACAACAAAATATTGCACTAGATAACTTGACAATAGATTAAATAGCTCTTACTCATTACATCATCATTCATAAAATGAGATAGGAAATAGTTCTTCTCCACGTCCAATAACACATGCATTTGATGAAAATAACTTGTCTCTAAGTCCAGAAGGACTTCTCAATTCAAATCAGCTTCAAAATAATTCTTAACAACCAGACAGAAAGAGTTCTTGCAACAACCATCGACCTCTAACTAATTGGTCGATGTTCTTATTTATAATATAAAATTCAACAAAAAATAACGGCTAAGTCAGTTTAAACAAAACAAAATTTTCCAAGTGGCGTCATCTTCTAACAGTTTCTTTAACAGTCAACTCAAGATTTCACTTGAAAGGGTGACTTTTCTCATACTCCAACCAACTGATAAACAAATCTTCGCAGGTTTGGGCCCATGGAAATATGTGTTGTTCCATCGGAGCCGCATGAATTCCTTTGATGTCCATCGCATGCATCTGGTACTTCACCAGACTGGTGTTTAACTATTGTAGCACAATTCGAGCTCTTATCGAATGTTCCATAAATCGTTTCACTTCCCCTAGCACTGTATCGGTCATCTTCGTGAGCTGTTCGGTCCATAATAAATCTTGATTCATATGAGACTCAACTATGTCTCACAAGTCGACGAAGTTGTCGGGGTGCCGAACTCGGGGAGTTCGATATCCTTCACTGCTTTGTTGATTTTACCCCAATGTTTCTCGCATTTGGCCCACTACTCTTGAATTTATTGGTGTGAGTCCTGAGACATCTTAGCCCAATACTCGGCCAATCACTTCATGCGATTAAGACTGCTTTTGCCTAACATCCAGATGCTATGTTCTTCTTTGTCTCGGCCCTGTTGGACTGCATCAATGTATTCGAGTTTATCTATGACCTGTTGTGCCCTTTCATACCACCGCTCCATATCCTTGCATGTTGCGAGTGCCATGAGAGTGTCCTCCTGGAACTCGACTATATTTGTTGTAAAAATGTGTCACTCTTTTGTGAATTGGTTGTAAGGTTCTTCGAACTCGCTTCTCAGATATACTGTGGTCTGGGTGGCGCCCTAATAGTACTCAGCTAGGTGGTGTAAATGTTCTAGTTTCTTCAGGGTGGAGGCCAACTCCTTTTCGTTTCGTTTGGCTCTGTCTAGGGTGGCATCCGAGAGCGCCATCCCCATGTCGAGGATCTCCAATGTTCGATCATATGCTGTGTTTATCAAATTCTTCTCTGTAGTGATGAGTATGGAGTGATCCAACGTGATCCTCCTTTTCTTTGTGGTTCTTTGGATGATGGCTTTCCTCTTTCGATCGTAGGAGATCGCATAGATATTGGCTACCTCGTCTACCAGCTCGAGTATCTACTGATCACCCCATGTGAGTGTGTTTCCCATATTACCGGTTGTGTATACTTGTTCAAGGTCAGGTTCTTGAACTTCCTCGTTGTGCTCCGACTGCCTGAACCCTATCTGTGGCTTGTCAGGGATCTGAGTATCAAGCGAAGTAGAGGCATTGGGAAAAGAATCGATAATTACTTGTTCATTGGTCGCTAATTCACCGATCTCCTTTTGTGAGGATCCTTTCTTTGGCTCATCCTCTTCGGGCTTGTCCTTTGGATTTTCTGCTCCCGTCTCTGGCACATCAGGTCTCTTCGAATTGAGGCCACTTTCAGCTTTTGTTTCCCTCTATGGGCCCTCATGGGTTTGGACCTTGACATCAAGAGAAGAAGCCTTCTTAGGTCCCTTTTCTTCTTGGACATGCACAAGGGTCCCGCAAGATGCCTCCGGGCTCTCGTCATCACTATATATATCTATAAACTCACTCAAAGGGTTAGGCGCTCTTATTTCAACTGATACCCGGTCCATCTTTGGTTGATTCGTCACACCTATCGGCGATCTTGCTGGTGGTATTGTGGATTTTGGGTCATCTGACCCGTTGATGTTACCCAGGTTTACGAAATCAGGGCAACTTGGCCTCGTCGGTCTTTCTTCAGGGCTATCTGTCGGGAGCCTTGGCATATTGATGAACTCTGGGTTATCCAACATTGGATCCATTACCTACAGGGTATGTTGATACATGATTTTCCCTCTCTCCCACGCATCCCGAGCCTCAGGTAAATTCTTGTCCTGTATCGGGGTTACCTGGGAAATATTTGTTGTTTCGATGTCTTCTTGAGGATCTTCCACCGCATCGACTGGCTCAAATACTATCCTTTCTTCTCTGGCCTTGAGGAGCTCTTGATCTAATTGTTCCAAGACCATTGTTTTCTCCTCCCAACTCATGGCCTTGAACCTGGTTTCTTTAGGGTCACCCATCCTTGCCACCACCTCATCCCAGTATTGAGAATTTTCAGTGAATATCTCATCCTCAAATCGGTCATGGGCATAGGGCCAATAGGATGATACCTGTGATGCATGCTTAAGGACTAGGCCCTTGGGATTGTGCTTGAAAAAACAACCAATCTGGAATCAGAATTCCAATTGACTTAACCCTTCTTTCTTGGCTTGCATGGTGTGCTTTACCATGTAGAAACCAATATGAAACCCATAAGGTATAAAGGCCCACTTCTTATCCTTTACCAAAGTGGCATTGTAACCTTGCAAAATGGTCTGATAACAGATTTCCCCTAATACTAGTTGATCGAGGACATATATAGGTAACAGATGGGGTACTCCCGTGGCATGGAAAACCCTGATGTAGGTCTCGCACTCATCTAGATACAGTGGCCTACTTTCGATACAACCTTTTTGGCTGCATCTAACAACCTTGGGCACTCTTTCTTGAACAACAAAGAATAAATGCATGTGATAAAATGGTCGTAGATGAGAGAGTAGGATTTCTTGTACCTGTTCTCCCACAAGATGTTGAAGTATACATGGATCAGGAGCTCGAAGGAGTGCCATCTCAAGTTCATTCTAGCGAAGATGTTCTTGGTGCAGATGATATCCAGTAGATAAGAAGCCATGTAGAAAGAAGGGATTTCTCCCTCCTTCAGTGTTTGAGCTTGTCGTATGCAATTGCTCAGCTGTTTGGAGATGATTGCACCCCAGTTAAAACCTATTCCAGAAATGGCTACAGTATAAGCTAGAGGCATCCAAGCCACCGAAAACCTGGCACAGTGTTTCTCCCCATGCAATCGGTAGAGGAGGGCCATTATATAGATGTAAGGATCTCTTAGGTTGGCCATCAGGTACCAGCCGAAGGTCCGATTGGTGAACTTTTTATATTATCTCCACTAGGAAGCCATCACCTTGATGGTGTCATCTTTCTCATAGAAGTTTACAACAAAATAGGTGTTTATCCATTCTTTTGGCTCTCTGAGCTTGTAGTAATTCTGCACTTCCACTGGGAGGAAAACCCCGATGCATATGCCATTATCATCATTAATCAAACACCTCTATGCGTTAGTGTGGTTGATAAGCCAATTCAAGATTTTGATGCAGGGGAATATTGGAGTCCTTCTTGCCACCATGTGTAGATAAGCCTTGGGACATTTGGGAGAACTTCATCGTCGAGTCTTCTCGTATCAGGATCTCTGTGCGGGGTATACTCGGGGATTTCCTCCCGCTTAATTTTCTTGAAAAGTTCTTCCCAGAGCGGGAATACTGTCTTGGTCCCAATGTTCGCCTTTGTGTATCCAAAGGTTGGGGGCTAGACGAAAGACTTCTTGGTGGCTATTTTGATGACAGGCACTAGATTTGGAGCAAATTCCAATTTCCTTGCAACCGCTAGGGAGGAACCTTCTCCCACCTTTGGCTCTTGTAGCTTTGGCACTCTTGGATATTTTCTGGTGGTGGGTTTCTTCAGAGGCATTGTTCTTGCAACCGAAATGATCTTTTAGGCATGTGTACAGAATAACGTTGGATAAAAAATGTATGAAACAAAGCGTAAAACATCCATAGGCCGGTACATACCTGTAATGCTTGCTAAAATTGTTGTTTTAACACTCACTGAACCTTGGAATCTTTCCCTGTCTCGCTCCTCTGGATGCTCTGAACTTCTTTGAGAAAAAAATAAGCTTGTTTACAATGACTCAAAAAGAATATAATGGGAGAGATCCTACCAGTCGTATCAACTAGTTAATACGAGTAATGGGTGAAATTCAAAGCAACCTACCACCGTATATTTTCAAATAAATTCTATGCGGGTTGATTGCAGAGGCGTGGAGGGAAACACATTGTATCGACATGCTCAAACGATCCTTTTGATTTTCTCATGAATTAACAACTAATGCGCAATACTGGAATTAATTGACCTTTTAAATGCGTCATATCTAACGTATCTTAGATCTATAACGTCCCATCGCATTGTTTTCTTAGTGGGCAGATCGGGAGTTGGCGATAACCTTATGTTAAGCCGTAATATTGGCTCATTACCCCTTAATTAGGGCATATTACATTAGTAATGCTATTTTATTTATGATGTCTTTATTCCATTAGTTGTAATTATACCTCCTAGTCTCCTATATATACCAAGGAGACATTTTCATTTGGAATCATCTTGTACTTGAACATTTAAGTGGGGTAAAAGGAGGTTG
>JZKD02S1878524.1:171626-191338 GCA_000966675.3 Picea glauca
AATCAAATGTTAGTCTTTTTTAAGTTATGGTGATTTTCACATGTTCAAGAAAAACTTTTAAAAGACCAAAATGAGATACAAGACGATAAGCAAAGGTAGAAATTTTCATACTGAAGTAGAATTAGACATTGCAAGAGATCAAGTGGTACCCAAAAAAGTAAATTTGACATAGGATTTTTAGGGTGTGTTGAGTGCTCAACAACTGGTGACTTACTGGGTGAAAGAAGAATCTTTGTTCCTTCCTCAGGGCTCGAATGATATAGAAGCAGGTGGAGAACTTAACTAGTTTTGAATCCGAGCCTCTTTTACCCTTGCATTTGAAATTCTTCGGTTGATGCTTCCAGGCCTGCCCGTAGGGTTTAAACCTTTATTCCTCCTTCGTTTCCCATAATCCTGACTCATGCCCCCTTTTACAAAAGTCTAGTAAATTATTCACTGGAATGAAGGATTTAGTTACCTCTACTCACTTGCTTCGGTGTTGCTCCGATGTCAATGAGCATCCATAGCCCCAGCGGAGTCGCCCCAACATCACAGACCTTACTCCATTGCCAGCGAACGTCCATAGACCCAATGGAGATATCTGCATACCCTCTCCTACTGTTCACTCTTTGATGATGTCAACTTTATTTCGGCTTGATGCCTTGAGAGAGTGGGAGAGGATGATATCTGTTTAATTCACAAAGTGAGAAGGTTAAGGTGAATCCTTTGCTAGATTTGTGCTCGGGGTTGAAGTAGCCCTTTCCAGCTTTCCTTCTTTCCTTAAGGTCTTACCAACCACTAAGAAGACACTTATGACATTCCTTTGAAGTGGTACATTTTCACATGTTGGATAGATGACTCCTCAATGCAACCACCAGTTCCTCAGCACTTTTTGTGTTTCTTTGTGAGTGATGAGTTAGGAAACGAGTTCACTATGTCGCGTGATTTAAGGTCAACCATTGTCTTTATAAACACAACTTTCAAAAGCACATAAATCCAGAAAGAAAAAGAAAACAACAAAAAATGTATTTCGCAATCATGAAAGCACTAATACAAAAACATAATTTTTTTTTTTATTGGAAATATTGTTTTAGGGCTTGGCCATTTACTAGGAGGGCGTCAGGTTCCCCCCTTAGATTCTACAATCGATAAGTTCCTTCCCCAATCTTCTCAGCCACATGGAAAGGCCCGAGCCATAGGTTTTGAAACTTAGAATGTTTTCCTTTAGGCTCGTTTTCTCTGTCCCACTTTAGGACTAAGTATCCTACTTCAAAGTTCTTCTCTTTAGCCTTATTCTTATCAAACCATTTTTTACTATCTATTGATGAGCTAGGAATTTTGACTTAGCCTTTTCTCTCTCTTCTTCTAGCATGAGCAGAGTGTCAATTCTTTGTTGTATGACCAATGAAGGTTCCCCACTAGAATCTTGGGCTAGTTGAAGAGATGGAAGATAAAGCCCATTAGGGAGAATGGATTCCTGCCCGTAAACCAAAAAGTACAGGGAATTTCCTATAGATTCCTTGGGTGTGACCCTATTGTCCCATAAGGCGTTATGGAGTAGATTATGCCAATTTCTTTGGTTGTCTGCAGTCGTCTTCTTTAATATTCTCACTAGGTTCTTATTAGTCGATTATGCCACCCCATTTCCCTGTGGATAATAATTTGTAGAGTACCTAATTATGATTCCTTTGTCCAAAGAAAAATTTGTCAATTGAGTGGAAGAAAAATAAGATGCATTATCAAAAAATAGGACAGAAGGGACACCAAACCTTGTGATCAGTTGTCTCTCTATGAATCAGATCACCACCTTCTCGTTTACATTGGTCAGAGGGGTAGCCTCTGCCCATTTCGTGAAGTAATCAGTGGCAGTAAGAATATACTTGTGTTGTTTTGAAGATCTTGGTGTAATTTCTCCTATGATATATAACCCCCATTGCTCGAAAGGCTAAGAGACAATCATAGGTTGGAGTGGGACTGCTGCTCTCTTTTCTCTCTCGGTGCTCATTTGACAAACTTTACAGTTTTTAGTGTATGTTTGAGCATCTTTGAACAAGGTGGGCCAACAATAACCAACTCTCATTATCTTATGAGTGGTGGTGTTTCCTGCAAAATGTCCACCAGCAGGGCCATCGTGGATCTCCTTCAGAAATTTTTCTGCATCTTCACATTCGAGACATATTAAGAGTACCCCATCATAATTAATTCGGAAGAGTACCGAATTTATGCGGCGATATTGTGCAAATTTTAACCTGAGAGCTCTCCTTTCCCTAGGGTTGAGATTTTCTGGACAAGTCCCATGGTGTAGGAGGTAAGTTAGCTTCTCGTACCAAGACTCATGTCCTAGGGATATGTATGAAACTTTGCCACACCATAAATCCATTTCATTCTCCCATCTAGAATATTCATTTACTTGGTCCTGGGCTTTGGCTGCAAGTTTGCATAACCCTTGCCCTTTAACTAGTTTGGGAGGTTTTATATCTAGATCAAATTCTTGAACTATTTCCATCCAGTTCCCTCTTCTTTCTCCCATCTCCTATTGAGTGAACAAGGATCAGACCGTAGGGTGAGGCACAATCACTTTGGTGTGGTTCTTGAGGATGTAAGACCTGAAGTACTTTATTGCCTTATATACTGCATAGGCCTATTTATCTATGGCAGGATAATTTAGTTTTTCTCCTTGGAGGTTGGTTCTCATGAATGACATTAGGGCCTCATTGTTGTCATCATCCTTTCAAGTCAATACCACAACTAACGATTGATTGGAGGCGAAAGTATAGAGGAAGAAATATCTATTGAAATCGGGATTTCATAACATGGGGGCTCAAGATATAGAAGTTTTGATGTTGTTGAAACAATCATTTCGTTCATCATCCCACTTAAATTAGGCATCTTTGCGAATCATCTTTTGTAAGGGTTTGATAGTTTCTGCGAAATCGGGAGTAAATTTCCTCACAAAATTGATTTGTCTGAAGAAGGACTGCATAGATTTCTTGTTGTGAGGCAACGAGAGTTGAGCTATGTCTTTAATCCTTTCCGGGTCTATGCGAATGCCTGCTTGAGATATAATGTTGCCTACCAGCTTACCTTCCTCAACTCTGAAAATAATTTTCTTAGGATTTAAGGATATACCGTACTTCCTACACCTTTCGAAAATCTAAGTTAAGTGTTGGATGTGCTCTTCTCTGTTCTTTGAATACATCGTCTAGATACACTACCACACACTTGTTGATTAGTCCCTGAAATGCGACGTCCATGGCCCTTTGGAAGGTCACTCCTACGTTAATTAACCCAAAAGGCATGTGTTTATAAGAGAAGGTTCCCAATTTGGTTCGGAAGGTAGTTTTCAAACGATCTTCCTCTGAAACCAAAACTTGGTTATAGCCTGAGAAACCGTCCAGTAGAGAGAAAATCTCTGAGCCAGACACGATCTGCAGGATTTGCTCCATTGGTGGGACTGCATAATTGTCCTTTTCTGAAGCTCTGTTGAGGTTTCTAAAATCTACGCATAAGCGGATTTCTCCCGAATTTTTCCTCACTAGAACAAGATTTGCTACCCATGCGGAGTGCTTGACCTGGAAGATGATTTTGGCATCCAAAAGTTTCTTCAATTCCTGATACATGAGAGGTTCTAAGGATGGGTGATACTTTTAGAGCTTCTGTTGGAAGAGTTTCACCTCGGGTTTTAACACAATAGTGTGTTGAATGATGCGGGTATCATACGTTTTCAAATCTCAATAGGACCATGCAAAGACATCTTGATATTGTCTGAATAGTTTGAGATAAGCCTTTCTTTTCTCTTTAGATATAGTCTTACCGAGATTTATGTTTTTTGGGTTTTCTGGGGTCCTGAGATTTATAGTTTCATGCAGGGGACAGGAGCTATCAGTCTTTGCATTTTTAGGCCCCTTAAATCACTCTTTCAGGTCAAACAGATTTTCCAAATTAGTTATCCCTTTTGGGATTGTGTGAGACTTCGATTTGTCAACAGTTTGACCTGTCCGAGGATCAGTTTATGTCAATTGCTACTAGAATAATTCATCGTCAATAGCAAGATCTTTGAAATTGTCTTGGTTGGTCAGGAAGTTTATGATCTACTCATCTTCTTCAAAGACTTTCCAATTAGAAATGTTGTTAGGCACTGACGGTTTGTAGAGTAGTTCCACAGTGAATTGAGAGGCTTCATAATCCTCTAGAGGTGACAACCTTGAAGCATCTATGGCTAGGGAATCAACAAGAATATTCTTTTCTATGGGAATCGTGGTGATATTGAAAGCATCAAAATGCTCTATTAACCTATGCACTTCCTGCTGATAATTATTTAGGTGTGGGGAATTACAATGTATAGTATTTCTTACCTATCTAATGATAATCTCATAATCTATGAAAACCTTCAACCCTTTGACATTTAGGTCTAAGGATTTCTTTAATCCTTGTACTAGAGTTTCATATTCGGTAGTGTTGTTTGTACATTCAAATTCTAGCCTACATGATAGGAAATGACGTTTACCTTTAGAATCAATGAGGATGAACCCTACCCCTGACCCTTCTTGTGATTTGGATCCATCAAAATATAAGGTCCAATATTGTGGGCAAGGTGTGTAGGCTTCCCGTTCCCTATTACTTTCCTTTTCTCCTGTTGCTGGCTCTAAGTTTTCTGACACAAGTTCTTGGCAGAAGAGGTTCTCCTTTGTCGGTATCGAAAATTTCTCTTGAAACACCATTTCATAGTTCTGGGTGAGAGGGATGTTGGATAAGAGAGGGGAAAAGTTCCCGAAGTAGGAGTCACAGGAATAATTTCCTAGCACAAGGAAATCTATTGATGAGGGTTCATTCAAGGTTTCTAGGTCAGTGACGGTATGTTTTAGATACCTTTCCCTATCAATTCTGATCATATTTTTGTACCCCTTCAGTGGTAGCCAAAGGTGAGCCCAGTCTGTACTAAAGTATCTGTTCAACTTTTCATACCAGTCTTGGCTCAACAATAGTCCATAAGCTTCTGGGATATTGACTACAATGATGTCTATCACTTGCACAAACTTGGGATGTGTCGCTATTATGATCATTACATATTTGAGTTCCCCCATGACCTTGACCTGGGTTCTGTCTAGTTGTATTACATGTTTACCGCTCTTGAGAGGAACAACATTTATTTTTTTTCAAATAGACAAGGGAATGATATTGGAAGGTGCTCCCGAATCTACCAAGCAGTTGTGGAGGTTCTAGTTGAAAATCTCAAATGTCAGAAGGAAGGGTGGGACAAAAGGTTTTCCATTCTTCTCTTCTGCGCATGTGTTTACCATTGGTTTGATCACCAGATCCATGGGGGATAGATTTCTCTCCTGACCATTGCTAGTCACAGGGTTTTCTAATGAGTTCAAGACTTGCAGCAGAAAGTCCTTCTACTGAGGGATCCTACAAATGTCCATGACTGATATATTAGCCTTCAACTTATTCAAATCTTAAACTATGTTATAATCTAGTTTGGGGGATTCTCGGGTGTGGATGCTTACAGGGTTTTTATTTGGAGAAAAAGGTGCTTTCGGGTGATCAGGGGTTGTCTTACTCCTCAAAGTTTGGGTGGCAATGGTATCTTTTGAGACAGGTGGACCTTTACTTCACGTTTTCAAAACCAAGACTTTTGCGGGTTGTTCTTGAGATTCAAACAAGTCATCGGATGACATAATTAGGTCAGGATCCCATATCGACATGGTTGTATCTTGTGGTGGATCGATCTCTTCCTAGTCAGCAATATTCACAACTGAACCACTTGGTTGTTCGGTCAGAGAGACTTCGTCTAGAAACTGATTGGCCATCAAATTCATGGAATTCACCCATTGAGGGTAGTCTCTTGTGGAGTGGTTTTCCTGGTGATAAGTACAGAATGAATCAGATGCTACGTTCCCTAGATCGATATTCAAGTTAGCTGGGGGAGGTTCAATTACTTTGAACAGTGGGTTCCTTTTAAAGAAAGGCTTATAGGGCCTTTGGCCTTGGTTTCCCTCCCCTGCATTTCTCTTCATGTCTATGATCTCGTTGTTGCGTCTCTTTCGTCACCTAAATGAGAAAAATGAAGACGCTTACAAGCCCAGTCGGGTCAACTAGGCAAGACATCAGTGAATGCAAGAGTTAGAAACATCAAGCATAAGAAATAAGCAAAATACTAAACTAATAACAATAAAAGAAACTAAACTAGAGTGCATAAGGACATTAGAATAAAAAACAAACAACATTCATGCCACCAATGGATAGGATTATATTAGTGGAAAGAAAACACCAAAGAGAAAGGGAGACTTATGGGTCTCCTCTTCCTCCAAGGGAGGGCTCTTGAACCCCCAATGATTGAGCTCTTCTTACAACTAGAAAACTTGAAGGAAATGGTGAAGAAATGCCAAGCTCATTCACTCAAGAGGTGATGTGAATAGCTCAAATGAAATGATTTTTGTATGCTTGTTGTCCATTGACCAAGTTTTGGGGAGATTCTTGGTCATGTTGACCTATTTTGGGACTTCGACAGACTGTCGAAGGCGGAGCGCAAGACGAAGCAGAGATCACGGGATATCGGCCCACTTTTGGGTCCTTTTTGGGTTTTTGGGATTATGTAATGGGATTGGGATGTCGGCCCATGGGTTTTACCCATGCTTAGGCCTATTTTGTAATGTATAAATAGATATCTAGGCAATGTAAGGAAAGGAATCTATCAACATCTATGTGATGTATGCTAAGTGCAATTGTGGCTTGTAAGTGCTTTGTGCATGATTGTAAGAGACTTGCACTTCCGAGGAGCCAGTCCAATGAGAAGGGGGGTTTCCCTCACTATTTCCTAGGTGATTCTCCTATTGGAAATGATTCTTAGTTAAATGATGCTTTAATTGTTGAATATGATATATATCCTCTTACTTTTATGCTCTCTCCTTTGTTATTGATGCTACCAATTCTTCTACCAGGGAGGATGTTGCTTCCACTGGAATTGGATCTATGAAAAAGAGAATCTAGGTCAGGGCTCAACACCCTTACCTTGTGTTGCAGAAAACATTTCTTTTTATATGTCGAATGGCTTGATGGGATTATGAGACCTCCACTGGATTGTCATGTCTGAACTCCAATATTTAGACAAGTTTTTCCTCAATTTGTCTCTAAGTTTCAATGCAACATAACAGATGCTCAAATGGGTCCGCTGCAAAACAATATTGCAACGAGGATCAAGACTATTATGGGAGTAAAATCATTGAAGCATTATAACATTTTCTTAGTGATATTCCGAAAAAAAATTGACAATGGAAATAACTCTGTTGTACCTTATTTTTATAGAAAGTTTACTAGGAACAAGCTTGTCTCCACCAAACTGCTTATTCTTTTGCCACTGAGTTGATGAAATAACCTCCCCACCTACTTCCCCATGCCTTCAGTTTCTCACCTTCCAAGCTTTCGAAAAAAGTTGCACCATAGTTCCATGGTTCAATGCATGCCTAGTTTTCCACCTATCATCTCATCCAAAAACACATGCCATACGTCCTATAAGTGTTTTTCCCACGTTCACTATTCCAATTGTGAAAATCCATTTGTACGTATAAATCATTGTAATTGGAGATTATTAATGTTAAAGGTGGTTATGAATGAGAAACTCAATTGCAATTGCACCACTGGACTTCACTCAAATCATCATATTCTCGTTAATTCCTTTCATTGTCCTTCATTTCCATCCTCTAATTTAATTTTCATTGTCTTACACATTGATCTCCCAATCTATTTTGTCATTCTCATTTGCTTGTTAAAGGGATACTTTCTATGTGTGTGTGTGTGTGTGTGTGTGTGTGTGTATCTAACTTTGCTTCTAAAATGTTTCCAATTAACAATAATTATATGAAAACCTTCCATTACTCTAGAATTCCCATTTGCTCGTTTAGAGGGTATGCTAGTTATACACTTGGTTAACTCATTATGTATATTTTAGCATGAAAGACATAATGATTAATAATTAAGGGAGGAGATTTATCTACTACTAGGGCATTAGCATGCATGTTGCAATTTGTGTGTCCCTTTGAGGAAGATTTCAAGAATTAGACAATTACTAAGGGAAGAAGAAGATTCAATTCATCTATGCTATGAAATATATATACACATGTTAATGAGATAAAATAATAAAATAATAGAGAATATCTTAACTCTAGATCTATTTAAGGTATAACATTTTTTTTTAATTCTTTTAGTATAACATTATCTTAACTTTGTATTTATCAATTATATGACAAGGGTTTTTTTTGGATCATAACATATTCGGGGTTAAGATGGATCAATGTTATTTTTAACTATTATTGTACTATTACAATTTGTCACTAAAAAACCAACTAATAATAGTATAATCCCAATCATTTATAATAGGACTAAATTTACTAACAAATCATGTTAGAGAATTAATGACTAGAAAAGATACTACTAATGATGATTTGTAGTATATTTTCTAGTTTAATTTGTCATTAATTTTTCTCTTTCTTGCTAATAAATTTAGTCATTTTATAAAACACTAGGACTAACCTATTGATAGTAAATTTAAAAATAATTATTTAAACCCATGTTTTAGTATTTTAGTAGTTTTTATAACAATATATATTATTGATATTTGTTATTCATTATAAATTTATATAAACGTGAATAATTTTTAAATGTCAAAGAAACATTGAATTTGAGTAAACAAATCTAAAAAATTATATTTAAACTCTCATTGTTTTGGAATCTTAATGGGTTTTTAATTAATGGGATGGACGTGTTTTGTTTTGTGATGTTCCATATTTGGTTATGTACTTACTATTAAAATGTATATGTAGTTTGTTTTATGATGCTTTCTATTCGGGTAACAAACTACTATTAGAAATGTCTCTATTTCACAATCAAACAAATGCATTAGTTCTCTTTAGCTTTTGCATCTTAGAAAAATTGTTGCCAATAATTTATAATTGATATATCCTAAACATACAATTTGAAGAGACCACATAAGCCCCCACATTGTAGTGAATGCATTTAAATCAAGCACCTCAAAATACCAACATTCTTTTGCATTAATGGTATGTCAAATAATAACATTACAAGTGGCAAAGAATATCTCTTGTATTGCATATCGTAAACTTTGTCATGTATTTTTGTTTCACTAAGAAATTCATGTGACCACTTTGAACACATGAATCACAATACATAACAATCCAACTTTATCCATCCGATACGATAATCTAGCACCTAAGAAGACACCAAAGGGTTTGGCCGAGGAATCGCAACTACAAGGAGTTTTCAGCCATTTGTTGTAGCTAAGAGTGGGTCTCTACAAAGTCTAAGAACATGTTGTTATAGATATCCCATCACTTCTTTACCAACATCTTTGTATCCCCCTATCCATATTCTACTCCTTGCTTGTGTACCTCCATGGCTTTGATCCCTGTGTCACCACCACCATATTTGAGATATAGGTTATTGTTTTTGAAACCTATAAGATGTATTTAATTTAATTTGGGGCAAGATGAAAATACTTACAATAGTGTAGTAATGGACAACCTTCACTTTGTCCATATCCACGTTCTCCATGTGGCACCAGAGCATGGCCAAGATGGGATTACAGCCCAAGGGAATGGGATTATACAACATGATGAAGAACATGTTTAAGTCCTACCCTGCAAAGGGAATGGGAGGGGTGACTCTCAAGGTTTGAAGGAGAATGTTGTAGGTCATCTTGTTGGGCTTGAACATGAACATGCCCACGTTGAACTAGAGGGAAGGTAACTACCCTAAGTCAGAAATTCATTGCACCTTCTTCATGCACTACCGGTAGAAACCAATCTTGTATTGCAGAGTGTGGCTCCATGTCTTCTCACAGAAGCAATCCATCAAAACATAAAAATGGTCATTTAGGAGATCGAAGAGGTGATTGATGTTTCCATACACTTGGATGTCGACATCCACGTATATGAGCTTATTGTATTCTTCAAATTGGAATAGAACAAACCCCATAAGGAGGAGATTTCATATATTTAATTATTTAGACAAATGTAATAATTATTTTCATTTATGTCATGGCAACACAAAAAGTAATACTTTAAAGGTTCAAGAAGGGGGAATGGGAATGCATGTAAAATACAATTATACGTCACATTCTGGAGCTTGGACTATTGATGACATAATAAGCCATGGTGACTTATACTTGGTTCTCCATAGGACAGATGGGTTGGAATTCATGAACACGACGACCTTGGCTCCTTAGAAGCCATATGTGTTAACTCTGTAACCATCCCAACTTCTTGAATCAAAATTCTCTATATAAACAACAAGACAAGCCAAGACATTCTCGCTCACAATTATGAGCAAATGCTACTTAGTGAGTGAATTTTTCTTAAATTTGTTTGCATTATTGCACTGTTATATAGAAATTTTCCATCTCTACATGCAACCCATGAAATGAAATTACATCACATTTGATGGAATTAATACCAAATGAAATGAAAAAGAAGAGTCTACAAGGGAGTTTCTAGTTCTCTTCTTGGCAATTTCTAACTTTATGGGCATGATTAGAACCTTCCTTCCTTCTTGCTTATAGTGATGGATTGTGTAATTTAAATATTGAAGAAAAGCTTCCATGTCTCATGAAAGGATCTTGATCTTGAATGCCCATATTTTGTAGTGAAATAGAAAACTCTTGGATTGATGGAAATTAATTATCATTGCCTTAAGCTTAAAGGATAGATGAACTAATTCATTTTGACCCATGAATCAAATGGGAAGAGTGTGGAATCTTGAGATTAATGAGTTAATAATTAGTATGAAGGTCATGAGTCTTGCACTATTTTGCAAGTTGTTAATTGTAGTTATGGTTGAACTAGTTCTTTATCTCTTCTGTAAGGATGGTTACATGTGACTAAGCAAAAATAAGTAGTTCTTTCATAATGGACTTGGTTTATGATTAGTAATCATATTTGAACATTTCTTAAGAAATATCACTATGGTAAATAATTGAGATTAGCTCTGAGGTCATGGTTGTGAACTCGTGATTGGACTGTGTAACTATCTAGTTGGTGGTTGTGTGATGTAGATGATGGTAATGGGAATAAAATTGTTAACTTAATGACTTTGATACTTTATTCTCATGTGCATTGTTGTTCAAAATCTTGTTGACATTGTTGATAGGTATTCCATTAAGAATTCCAAATTTTTCTCTTGCTTGTGAAGAAGGGAAACCTTCACAATGTGTTAATACCTCCATCTTCATTATGAGGTTGGATTTTAAATCAGTTAGTTGGCCATGTCTGACAAGATATTAATTATGTGAATTGTTACCTTAGTTACCCTCGTTTGGGTATATCTTTATTGTTATATGCACAAGTTAGTTTCCAAATATTATTGCAAACTTTAAGTGTGAGAACGTTGTAAATTTAGTAATTTGGTTGATTTTATTGCATGCAATATTTTATCAGACGGAAAGAATCCCCTAGTGATAAGCTTCGTAATTTGGTTGATTTTATTACATGCAATATTTTATCAGACGAAAAGAATCCCCTAGTGAGGATAGTGGCTACAAAAGAAGTAATGAAGAAATCTTGTTTTACTCAAGAATCATTTGGAATTATCTTATTCCTTAAATATTGCAAGTTGGTTGAATAATATTTATCACTAATTTAATTGGACAAATTATTATCGTTGAACCCATTCATTTATGTTAAGTCATTGTTATATGTATGATCATATGTATAATAATTAATATTGCATATCGAATTGACCTATGAGATTTTAAAACTTTGTAAACTTTGTGATTGTCAAATGAATGGGATGATTACTATTGCAATAACCATATCTTTGAAATGGCGAGCTAGTAGTTAGTGCATATGATAAGATGATGGCAAGCATACATGTGTGTAAAATTTTGTTTGTGATTACGATGGTTAAGTGTGGAATCACTTAATGAAATTGATTGAGAGATGATACCCATGAATGGTATCATAGATGAACACCGAATGACAAATAATATATATATTTGGGGTGAACCAAATATTAGCTTAATGTAATTCAAATATTAGTCAATACTTCCCTGGTATAACATGGCAACAATTTGCGACAAGCTTAATAACATATTTCAAGCAAGCAATAAGTACTTGATGCAAACATGTGCCATGCACTATATGAAAGAATGCATTCTTAAGGTATTACTTTGTTATTACTTACGAGTTGCATAATGGGTGATAATATGAGATTTACTTATGATTTCATAGAGATGCATGGATTTTAGAAGAAACTAAAACATTGGCTTGACATTTAGCCAAAGATTCAAATCCTTCATGATATTTAACATGATACATGTGAGGCCAAAATCTAATTATTTACAATCAGATCTGGCATAGTGCAATCTTCTTGTGTCTGCATAACAATTTCAAGATGAAGTTTTCCAAAGAGGGGAGTATGTAATGTCTTATTTTTCCTGGCTTCGTTTTGTGTATGATTGGGATGTCTATTCTTGATTAACTTGATGGCTTGTCTTATATGTGGCTTGGAACCTAATGATTTTTATGCATTTTTTGGATATTATGCACACTGCTTGTGTATATATATGTGGGTGAATACATATATATGTGATATGTATGTTGTTCTATAATGATGAGATGTCATTTGTGTTATTGTTTGTGGTACTAATTAGAATGTATAGAATGATGTTGATATGGTTGTTTATGTGATGATCAATGAAATGGATTTGATACTTGGAATATGTGGCTTGAACATATGATGATGTCAATGTGACATGATAATAGATGACTAATAATGTTGTTTAGAACGTGTGATTTGTGGAAACTTGGCTAGACCTACAAGCCTCCTAAATGAAGATGATTGATGCTAACCTAGGCTAAAGGTGAATTCTGTGGACAATGAAATAATATGTGAATTATGTGGACACATAATAGAACTAAAATATATCTCATGTGATTATATTATGATTATGTTATATATCTATATGCATGTGTTGCAATATGATTCCAATAATCTTACTAATGCAAGCAATTGGTCACCTAAATAATGAAATGTGTTCCCATGATTGTCTAGGAGAACTCTAGGTTGGGAGCTAGACAATATGACACATGAAGGGTAACTTGTGATGTTGGACATTTGTTTTTCACTATGTTACATATGTTTATGATTTACTTGAATTTCTCTCCCATTTGTTTTCTAATTTTAATTTATTTTATTTAGGATAAATTTTAAAACTTTACTTTAGTGTTTTTTAATGGTAGATGAATGAGTTAGTGTTTGAAGTGTTAGATTTTCATTTAAAAAACATTGATGTGAAAATTGAATTTCAAATATAAATTTTTTTATTAGAAACTAAATGTTCACCTTTTCTTTCTATACACTTTGTAAATATTCATCTCTTAAATAGATTAACTCTTAGCGGAAAAAAGTGCTCATAATAAAATTCCATCATGGGGCTAAGACCCTCAGGGAGTTAGATCAAGTGACTAAAAGCCTAAAATCGTGTGCTCAAGTCGACACCGCAAAGTTGTATTCTCATTCAAATCTGTGATAACCCGCCATAGTAAAAGCCAACCCACCAAATCCCAGCCAAATGTATATGATGTTTCAAAGGCACCGCCTCCATCACCTTATGTTCTCTTTGTTCAACCACAGAGTCCAACCAAGCTTACAAAGAGGAAGAAAAGAGTATAAATAGACAAAGGAGCAAGCCATGAAATCATTTTCAAGTACTTTATAAAAATATAATATAATCTATCATGAATCAAACAACTGAAAACATCCACAACCATAAATAAGACATAAAAAATTATCTAGTAAAGAAGCTAAATTAGGATTTCTATACACTCCACAAAAAAGTAATGTTTTAAACAATTTCAAAATGTATAGTGACTTCATGACTCGTACAATTTCAAATTTATTACACTTCAAAGTTTGACATTATCATAATAAACATTTTTCCTTCTAAACAAAACGTTTATACAATTTTATAGAAATTTCATCAAGTAACCTTAATAACGTTTGTGTGCAAGACCTTGACAAAAAATTTAATACTCTTCTAAGCACAACACAATTGGATTTCATTGTGGTGTTTGCGTTTATTCTACTCTAGCACAAGATCACGATTTGGGTTATGAATTTATTTTTTCTCCTCATCTTGAGCACAATTCTTCATGGGGTTCAGGGTCACAATGAACCTCTGAAGGTGTAAGCAATGAACAATTCCTACTTGGCTTCATGCTTACCATCATTGCCTCTAAATTATTTGTACTCGTTTTCTCACTAATGCAACTTGTTTTTACTAAGGTTGTGGGTATGGATACATTTTTAACGGTTGTGGAAACGACAATTATATCATTTTTCAAATTAATGCAACTACTTGATTTCTCTTAAGCACATTTCACACATCATATATTGCATGAGTACTAAAATGAATGGACTACATTGTCACTAAAATCATGCATTGGAAAAAATTTCTTCTTTCTTTATAAGTAGTCCATTCTTAAAAGTTGGTCAAGCTATTTGCTAATCTATAACTTGTTTGAGTTTTCTGAAGATAAACTATGTGAAAATTATGAAACGTCCAACGATTCGAGTGGACACTCCACTCATCATCAAAAACACTTAAAAAGTTTAAATGATATAAGAAAAGAGTGTTGATATTTATATTTATAGTGTAAAACTTAATAGCCATTGTTAAAATTGTGAAAAGTAAAATAAAATAAGAAAAAGCCCTTGTATTAAAAATAATAAAATATTAAAAGACCATTGTGTGAAAAATAGAGACAATAGATTGTAAAATAATAGAATAAAGCAGAGGAAAATAAAATATATTAAAGGGAGATCAATTAATAGTAATTAAAAACAAGATAATGAGGGGAATTATTGGATGTTTGAAAATAACGCACACATATATTATTAATTTTATTTTCTTAAATATATCATTGAAATATAATATTGATTGTATTATTTTTTAATATATAGTCATTGTTAGCCACTTTATGTGACAAAATCCATAAATAAGTCAACGTTAGCCAATTTATGTGACAACATCCATAAATAATTCAATGTTACCCAATTTATGTGACAACATCCATGTCATACTGGATGATATGACAATTATTTAATAAAATATTTTTAAAGGTTTAACATCTAGCAAAGATTTAGATTTACATTTAAATGCAAGACAAATTCAAAGTTTGACCAATTTCTATTTGGTTTTTATAAACTCAAAGTTTGACCTAAGAGTTCAACACAAATAACAAGGTCCACTAAAAATGAGGGTTTTTTCTTTTCCTTTTGATCAAAATTGAAGTTGGCAGTGCCCGTCAAGAGTCCCTCTACCTTGTCATAGAAGGGCATAAAATTATTTCCCATGCAAATGAAAGTTAAAATAAAAAATTATTTGTCAAATTTGAAATGAATATTATTTGAAATCTTTTCAAATGAAAGATAAGTAAACTTTTCATGATATGTTTTACTCTTCATTGTTTTTATGGGTTTTTCCCTTTTATTAGTCATTGATTTTATGCATTTTTTTCTCTATGTCATGAAAATCAAAAGAGGAATCCTACATTTTTTCCCTATGCCATGGAAATTCAAAAAAATAATTGTTATCATTTTTATACAATGCAATCCCATTGCCAGGAATCTCATGCCCAAGTTATTATTAAGGCATGCATGTATCACCTATTTATTGGCATTCTATGTTTACATTTTTTTTCTTATAAGCTACAACCTACAACTGAGCCACCTATTGGCATCCAATAATACCTTAGTAGTGGGGATTAGATGTTTTGGTAGTCATTGGTGGTGAATCCTCTTGCTACTCAGAAGAAGGGGAGGAACAATTTGAATTCAAGTCACACTCCCCTCCCCAAGTTGGAGTTGGTATCTCCGACGCTGCTCATCTCTTAATTCTCTTCACACATAATTCAACAGACCTCATAGTTGTATATCTTCCGCACATGATTTAGCAGATGTCACATAAGATCTCAGGTAACCTCGTAGAATATTTACGAAGGTATTAAAGTAAATGTTATGGAATTAACCTCTTATTTATATTCTCATTGTCATGTAGTTCCTTGGTTTCTGCAATTCTTTACATTACTTCAATGTTATGAAGAAAGGTTCTCCTACTTGTTTGATGATCTTCTCATATTTTCATCTATCTGTATATAACATTAAGGCTTCATAAAATAAATCCCCACTAAAAATTTGCATTTAGTCTATTTAGCAATTTTTTACTTTCATATGAAAAGAATATTTTATTTTAATCTGTCAATGTAGAAGGGTTAAAATGAAGTTAGCACTTCAAACTATAATATAACTTTTCCAGTCAAATTTTATCCTTGGCCCGCCAGTTGGACCATCAATTACTAAATAACCTACCAGTTAATAACTTATGTGTTGAATTATCACTTGTGAGTTTGACTCATTGATAGGTAGTTAATAGGTATTCAAATTCAAGATTGAGTTAACTTAAGCTCAAAATAAAGAAAAAATATTCCATTGAAGAATACTTAAAAGACTCAACAATTTTGTCAACTAAAAATATAAAATATACAATAATTTTGTTGATAATCAATATATCTCATAACCATAGACTTTATATCCAACAACTACTCATCCAATACTAATGCTCTCCATTCTAAAGAGTAAGACACTCAAGAATAGTAACTCTTACTACCAACGTCAAGTCGTACTAGTAAATGTTAATCTTGCTTCCAACTTCAAGTCTCAATTTTAAATGATATTATTTAGATTTTATTTATCTAAACATTTCTAGAAATTAAGATTTTACTAAGCTGTTTTTTTTTAGATTTTCTAATACAAACACATTTCTACAAATCAATATTTTACTAAACTCATTTCAAGTATGTTGATTTTCTAACGATTTTCAAATACAAACACTGTGACAAATAATTCACAACAAATCATAAAATGTTACGGCTAAAGGTCAAATCAGAATAGCATTATCCTCCAGGTTACAATCCACAACCCATCCAAACAAAATTGGTACAAAAATTACAGTACCAAGAAGTTAAAACAACAAGAACGTTGTTTCCCATAGAAAATGCATATATTGGTGAGGACAATCTGCCATTAAATAAGAGTTAGACTACTCATTTAAGAGCATTAATAACATCCATTCAAATAAGAGGATAACTATGTTTATGTTTTGCAAATATGATGTGTTTGTTGTGAGACAAGTATGTGCTCAGAGGCACCCTCAACTCTGTTAAGTAAAGTAGCAAGTTGGTGTTAGAGTAAGATTTGCCTCACCCTATGCAATCTTGCACATAGGGCCTTTTTCCATTTCCCTATGCAAACTTGAAGTCCCTTTTTGCAAATCCCAGAGCTAAAAACATGATTTTTCCACATATATGTGCCCTGCCTATATTACAGCATGTGTATACACAAGTTGAACCACTACAACCCGCATACATCAAGATTTGTGCCCAAAATTAAAAAATGGTGTCGGGTTTCATGTCACGTCACGAGATCTATGATCCTTGGCCTTCCATATACTAGAAATGTTTTGACTCGACCCTTTAGTTCACTTGAAGGTTACAAGTGGGAAAAATTTGAGCTATGGAAAAGATAGAAGAATTCAACTTTGAAGAGAAAAGTTACTCTGGAGAAAGTATTCACTTCACATTGAGTCTGGATCCCTTTGTCCTTTAAGTCTGAACATATTGTGCATCCCCCAAGCTCTTCCCTACATGATTGAGAAACTCATTGTCTCTCTTATATGATCTTTCCTTTGGTGGAGGATTGAAGTGGTGGAGGCCCAACTGGAAGGAACTTAGTTTCTCGGTTCTGAACCGTACCGACATGGAAGTTTGTAATTAATTCACTTCTGTTGATTACATTTTAATAGAAATACTCTTTTCTCGTCCAATTAATATCTTGAGAATATTTGAATTGTTATTCCATGGGCATATTTGTTATGAATGTTGATGGATTATTCTATTGAATTTGCTAACATTATATATTATCACCATATGCTTGCATTTCTTGGTTGTTAAGGACTAGTTGCAAGTGTATCGCTTTGAGTCAAGTGCTCAATGGTAGACTTCATCGAACATCTGGAAGAGGTAGGCCTTTTATCTTATCTTTCTAGCATATTTGTTTATATAGCATACTTGAGAATAGAGTTGATTTCTGCAGTCATTTCCGTCTGTTGCCGTTTACCCCTAGCCATAGAGAGATTTTCCTCGTAACAAAATTGGCGACCATACTGGGGATAAAATCTTCCTTTTCGGAGTTTGGAGTGTTTTTCTCCTTAGATTTCTCTTGTTTATATTGAGTTTCTTGTCGTATGATTGCTTGACAGCCTTTGTTCACTCTGAGTCTGAGTTTCTTAGCCTTCTCCTTAGCCTGGCTGTGTTTTGACACATATACGCAGGCTTTGCCTGACAGTCGCGTACATATGTGTGTTTTCCTTCTGCAAGAAGTGTATATACGCACTTTTTCCTTGAACATACGCTTACATCACCCTTTGTTGTTTGGTTGTTGGGTTTGATGGTTGTTGGATAGGTTTTGATGATTTATGAGTCTTCTTGGGTCTCGATTATGACTGTTAAGTGTCTATGGAATGACAGGAAACCTTTCTTTGGTTGAATTTTTGGGCGGTTCCTTTCTCATCATATTTTTCATTTGATTGTCCTTGCATCTTGGGTTGGGTGTTTTGCTCCTTGATATCCTACTTGGTTTGTCATTGGTTACATAGAGTAGAGTTTTTATATCAAGCTGTTGTTCAATCCTTGCATTTTCATTTTATTATATTGAAAATACAAAAATATTAGGCGTTTTACATTGATTGGCATTGTGATCTCTTGAGTCTTTATCATTAATCTTAGTACATGAAAATAAAGATTACATTTTTATTTAGAATTGCAGAACTGAATTGAGAATTGCATTTTGAAAAGAATATCAATTATTGAAAATTGAAGTTAGTAATTTGCATTGTATGCATATTCATTTATTTTACTTGTTGAGTCATAACATCACTAGTTTCACAACCACACATTTTTCGTAAGCAAGGCCACTAAAAGTAATGCTATAATTTAACATTTATTGGTAACGATTTTATCTTTCTAGGGTGCAAAAACTAGCTTAGGATTTAGAGCTGGAGTTAAGCACAAGATTGCGTGAGGTTGGTTGAAGGGATATCCCCCCGATACCTTCTTAGCATCAGATATATTTATGGGGATCTATTCATATATGGGGATATTGTTAGTTCCCTTACCTCTATGAGAGGCGGTGCTTTCAAGGTTTCAGACTATGTTGCCCTGCCCATAAGGTGGACCTGACTTACGACTGTTCGCCTGTGCATCGGTTATACTGTGGTTTCTTAGTCGCTTGACTTAGGTACCACATAGGTTACTTATAGGGGTTATTTTGCAGGTATCCTGGGTCAAATAAGGGTCGGACAACACACAGCCTTTATGGAGGATTACCTCTCTGGGGGGATCTAACTGACTGGTTGTTAAGCCCATGAGGGCCCTTATAATTTATTATGATACCTTTGATATTTAGAAGAGGAGTCTTAGGCCCCTCTTGGGTGAGGAATACCTACTTTAGAGAGGGAGGCTCCTTTCAACCACTTTATCTTGTTTGTGTGCATATTGGTCGTTTGATTATTTCCGGTGTGCTCTTTGATTATTAGTAGACCTTTGATATTTTATGTCGTGCCTTGGGTTGTCATTATCATGGATAGTGGATTTCCTGTGACT
>JZKD02S1878524.1:191367-209763 GCA_000966675.3 Picea glauca
CCAATGACGTTCACTCATTTCATGGGGATGAATCCATCCACTTTTCATAATGGTATGCAAAATTATGACACTCAGTCCATGCCTTGGGTCTCTAATCATTTTCCTTTTGATATGACAAACATGCCTTCACCCTTTCCATCCTCTCCATGGCCTACTTATATGAATCCTAGTTTTGGATCTGGGGGCATGATAACTCTGTTGTCCATGTATTCATTTGATAGGAGTCTTGTCCCTCAAACATCTCTCACCATGGGGGGTTGGAATCTCCCCTCTTACGGATCCAGTCCTAGCCATGATTTTTTAGGAGCCAGTACTCAAATGGGTGGTTATTCTACTTATTACACTCCATCTGTGTATCCTTCGTCTTCCATGCCAATTCCCAAGAACACATTTCCCATGGAAGGTCCCTATATATCCTCTGGTATTTCATACGGAGGCAACCAGTTTTATGGTACAGGATACCCTCTTCACGGAACCCCTTCACATGGGGGAAACATATATCCTCACTTGAATAATACTTATCATACTTATGTCTCTTCGTAGACATCTACATCAATGATGATGCTTGCAAAAATCTCTATCTATCAATTAGGCAGAGGATACTACCTTTTCGGACAGGGATAGGGTGTAAACCAGGACCCTTCCTAGCCTGCAATGTCTCAAAACCAGTCTTTCCCGGGACCTTGGTCTCAAATGCCACAAATCACCACCACCACTAGTCCAGTCACTACAATTCATACTGGGGTTCCATCACCAATCTCTGTTAGTCATGTTGGAGATTGGTCGACAACCTCTGCAAGTCATGTTGAATACCAACAACCAGCTGTTGCAATTCATGCTAGGAGAATATCTCTAGTCGCCATGAGTCATACAGACATCACATCTCCAAACTCTGTACATCATGTGGGATATGACTCTCCAGCCTCTTCCAGTCACGTTGAGAGCATGTCACCAGCCATTATAAATGACGTTGGGGGAATTCATATGATTGAGAAGCCTAGATGGGTCAAAAGTAAGCCCAATTTCCTTTGCAGGACTTTCTAAGGAGATCACCTTACTCGTTTGTGTCGTGCTACTGCTTGGATACCAGAAGTGTGTTCCTCACCTAGGGGCCCTTCGGTTTCTGAATCGTCGTTGGTTTCCCAACACTTTGTTTCTCCTTTAATTGACATGGCAATCATGCTGATGGAATCATCCCCTAACTACACTCCCATTTTTAGGGTGATGTGTCTCCTGGCCTTGTTTTCATGCATCCTATTCAACCAACGGTTGAATAAGTGGTCGTATCGATGCAATATTTGGTCAATCCAAATCTTCTTTCGGAGGGTGATGTGTTCATCAACCATGTCATTAACATTTCTAGTACTTCACCTTCTGAACAAGAGAGAGTCTTACTCTCCCTCCAAGTCCTGGAGAGGTCCCCTTTGACTGGGATGGTCTTGTGGGGTATCCAATGCCTCCCCCTATTCCCTTTCAATTAAGAGATGTTATTCGATATATCATGGAGAAGGTAACCTCCACTAGAACTTTATCCTCCTCAACTTGGAGAGCTTTGGGTTTTCCCAATCTTGTGTCAGCTATTCGTAAGATGCTGACCTTTCACAAAAATCCTACATGGGAGCCTTGGCCTCCTCCATGACACGTCGCCTAGAAACCTCTCAACGAATCTGATTTAAGCTCTTTTCCAACTCGTCTAAAAAGAGAAAAGATTGTCGAGTGAACTGGTCTCTTTCACACTCGTAAATTGGATTTGAAAGGACGTCTATTTGGTGAAAGTTTATCCCTTTTTCAAACCAAGTAGACTAAGATTACGAAAAAAGGAAATTTTTTTGCGTTAAGTTGTGATTGCGTCTCATTCCCTTGCTTGCAGTATTGAGCCTATTGTCGGTTCTCACTTTTACGTTATAAGTCGTTTACCTCAGCAGTTTGCATCCTCAACCAAGTAGAGCCTTGTTTATATCCTTTGCAGCTTGACACCCTATACCTAGGAGGAAACATTCCCCCAAGTGTCCATCTCCCACATCCACCTCTTTTCATTGAGCATAGGTATGTTCCACTGCTGGAACTATTTTTTCTTACTTGCGACACTCGTTTCCTGCTCTGTATCATAACATGCATTTGACTATGGAAAAACAAAAAAAGACGTGTGGGAAGGGAGTATTATCTTATATTGACAGCATTTATGTCGCCTTTGAACAGAGCAAAAAATGTTTTAGTCCACTTATCATCATAATTTTGGGTTTAGCATGACTGTAGGAAGATGAGCTCCTTACATAGAGTTTACTCCTCCGACTGGTTACTCTTCCAGTCCCTATGGAGAGTTTGATTGATGCCTCCTGCATATCAAAGTTTCATCATTGAGTCTATGTTGCCAATGTCTTCCATATGTCTCATGCTCTTGTTCAAAGAATGTCTATCAACTTGTGTCGGCCATTCCTCAGAACTCTTTAATTTGCATGTCGGCCATACCCTCAATTTTTCTCAGAATCACATGAAGTTGTAGTCATATTACGCACCCTGGTCCTACTTTCCTAATTGGTAGGTAACCTCGAACCTAGCAGTCGACATTTCATCATTGGTCGTTGACTGGGTGGTTTCCCTTGTGTTTGACAGAAAGACATCTATTCAAACATTGGGATTCGTGCAGTATCTTGGATGCCATTATCCCTATTAGTGGTTTCCTCTCCTTTTTCAGTATTTTTCCTCATTGGTTGTTATTCAGAGGGTATTTTTTTTGTACCACTTTCACCTGGAACACATGAAATACGCACAAGGTTGTTAGTTTGTGAACATGTTCTTCGTCTGATTTCCTCCAAATCATCAAGCTCCTACTTTGTACCTCGCGTTGAATGATGAGAGATGCCTTAATGATCTCCTTTCAACAGGTATCCTTCCATCAAATTCATCTCATCTATTCTGGAGATGAGACCTAGAGTCCTATGAGTACCTAGAGGCCTACAGTCATTAGTGGCAGGTTATCTCACCATCGACTATTGGGAATACATCAATGTCTCCTCATCAATGGATTCTTCAAGTTTTTGACTCTGACTCCTTTATTCACACTTGTAAGAATGTACTTGGTACCTTGATACCTACTTTCATCATCGGTAGGTTGTCTCGCATTTATTAACGGTATACCTTAATGACCGGTAATCAAACGAAGTCTCATTGTGTTCGACCTCAACTCCTTTATTCACATGATGTAGACTTTCACCTTTGGCGGATTGTGTAGAAGACTTGAAGACATTAGTTTATAGTCGCATCTCCCCTGAGTTGTTGCTACCTTTCATTGGACCAATACCTTTGTGACTGCAGTGATCATGGGAGATCAGATTGTACACCATTGTATACAGGATTGATTTTGAGACTGGTTTTACTAGGCCTTGTTTGTGACTATGACAGCCTTTGGCATGTAGCCACCTTTGTGTTTCCTATTCATGGCCATGGATATCTGTTTGTTATATTTTTCACATGGATCTGTAGTGAAATTCAAATTGGCAGCCATGTATGCAAAGTTGGTACAGATTGTAATGAGCAACTAGTTCTTCCAACTGGGTCCCCATTACTCCACTTCTAGGTCTTATAATGTATTTCATCCATCGCAGATACTCCTCTAACCTCACACATTAGGGGGCATTTGTTAGAGAAAGATTTGCCTCACCCTATGCAATCTTGCAAAGAGGGACTTTTTCCATTTCCTTATGCAGACTTGAAGTCCCTTTTTGCAAATCCCAGAGCTAAAAACATGATTTTTCCACATATACATGCCATGCCTATATTAAAACATGCATATAAGAAGTTCGAACCACTACAGCCCATGTACATCAGGATTTGTGCCCAAAATAAAAAAATGGTTTCTGGTTTCCATGTCACATCACAAGATCTATGATCCTTGGCCTTCCATATACTGGAAATTTTCTGACTCGACCCTTCAGTTCCACTTGAAGGCTACAAATGGGCCAAATCCAAGCTATGGAAAAGAGAGAAGAATTCAACTTTGAAGAGCAAAGTTACTCTGGAGAAATTATTCACTTCACATTGAGTCTGCATCCCTTTGTCCTTTAAGTCTGAACATACTGTTCAGACCCCAAGCTCTTCCCTACATGATTGAGAACCTCATTGTCTCTCTTATATGAGCTTGCCTTTGGTATAGGATTGAAGTGGTGGAGGCCCAGCTGGAAGGAACTTAGTTTCTCAGTTCTGAACCGTGCCAACACATAATTTGTAATTCATTCACTTCTGATGATTACATTTTAATATAAATACTCTTTTCTTGTCCAATTAATATCTTACGAATATTTGAATTGCTATTCCATGGGCGTATTTGTTATGAATGTTGATGGATTATGCTATTGAATGTGCTAACATTATATATTATCACCATATGATTGTGTTTCTTGGTTGTTGAGGACTAGTTGCAAGTGTATCACTTTGATTCAAGTGCTCAATGGTGGACTTCATCAAACGTCTGGATGAGGTAGGCATTTTATCTTGTCTTGCTAGAATATTTGTTTATATAGCATACTTTAGAATAGAGTTGATTTCTGCAATCATTTCCGTCTGTTGTGGTTTACCCCTAGCCATAGAGAGATTTTCCTCGTAACAATTGGCAACATAATCTTATCTGTGGTGTGTTAAAAACAAATCAATATTGTCTATTTGCCTTTCTCATGCTGATAAAATGAGTTTGATTATGAATTTAAAACCAATGAAGGATAGGAAGGAGTGTGAGTTTCACCTTGAATTAAAAGCAATGTTGTTGAATCTCATAACTGTTAGTTGGCCCCTGTTACAAGCACCCTTCTTGTGCCAAGGAAGCCATAAAAATGTTATAAAGTGGAGCCTTCACATTCTCTGTTATAAAGTTGTTCACAACTTTCGTTGAATCCTTTTGTCAATGATCAACTTTCCCAACTTTTCCTCCATAGTAAATATCCCACAGAACTGAGGAGGATTCGACATTCCAATTAAAATACTTTTCCAAGAAGCGTTTCTTTGTCAAATAAAAAATATGTGGTAATATCCTCTATGATTTTAAAAGTTGCATGGACTTCAAGGCCTCCATTACTCTATACCGAGGAATTATTCTCGTCTCCAAGTTATATGATAACAGACAGGAATATCTAACAATATCATCCAATGGAAGCCCTAGTGATTTGACCAAAAAATCTACATTTTGATTCAATTTTTCCTCTGAATGTCTCAAAATCCATGGCGTCCGACTTGAGACTTTGTGAATTTGTTTGTCGGAAAAACCCAAGCTACTCAAACACTACAGTTTTCGATCCATCTTTTCTTTTCCTATTCCTATTATCGCAGGCAAAGCATGTCCAAATATCTGTTATCCCTTATCGAGCCCTAGACCCTCAGCCACTTTAAATGACTTGAAAACTTTTTCCTCTGTACACATGATCAAACGAGGATGCATTGCCACTAATTTTGATAATGCTTCACCCTCAACACCCAATCTTTGCAAGAGTGAAAATGCAGATTTAAACTTATCCTCACTGTTATTAAGAACTTTTGAATCAGAATAAAGAAGTTTGCAGATACCCTCTTTCTTCATGATAGACCTAAGGAATTTGAGCCTAGACTTTAAGTTTCTTTCATATTTATATATAAAAATACTAGGATTCCAATGAACCACCTATCGAATTTGAGAAGGGGTGGTCAAACCACATTCACTTAATAGCTCCAAAACTTGTTTCAAATTCTGGTTTGATTTATGAAGCAAGATCTTGTGAATTTTAAAGGTTTTTGAAACATCTTTCTCTGTCATACCACATTTGTTTATGAAACAATATGTGACAACGCCCCTATCTGGTGGAGTTGGGGATGGGATTGTTGTTTCTGTGCATAATTTGTTGATTTTTGTGTGGGGATTAGCATTAATTGCAAGAGGAGGAAGCAACATAATTGGGATTGATACGCGAGTGGATGATAGTGGGACTTTGTTCATTGTCAAACATTTCCATATTCGTTGAATAGACATTATCTTTGCAAGAGTGAAATAACATATTTAAGCGTACCCTAGCTGAGATTAATTGCCTGGATGAGGCTGTCGGAGTGGATATCTAGATGAATGTCGTCGTAGATGGTTGAGAGGCCAAAATTTTGGTGAAGATGATCAGAGACCAGGGTGTTGTGCGAGATCTTTGGTAGTGAGATGAGGGTCTGGGGTTTAGGGATTATGAGGATTTAGGAATCCGACCTGCTACAACGCATATGTGCCTTGTTATCACATAAAATTGATTAGGTAAAAAAGTCTTTAGGTTTTTTATTTTGAGTCATAAGTGTTGTTTAAATTTTTGGCTTTGTCTTTTTCTTATAGTCATTTTTCATTTTTGATATAAATAAACTAAAGATTAGTGTTGGATTTGGTCTATAGTCCTTGGGTTATATCTTGATTATCATGATAAGTTGGAAAAACCTTCATCTATCACATCTTTCATTTCTCCACTACCACCCTGACATGTCACCTCCTCCATGATGTACTCAGACCCCTCCATTTTGTCACCTTACCCGTTCGGATGTCAAATCAAGTTTGATTTGTACGTTGCCAACTCGCTAGAGAGTTCACAATGCATCCAAAGTACATCATGCTTTCATTGCCATCATTATGCTCATGAGTCTTGTCAATGAAGATCTCTTTGTTTTCAGCACTTATTTTTAAAAATATAGCCTGGGATTTTTTCATAAAAACTTTTAACTGTTTTCTCCAAGTTTCAAATCATTTTTGGCTCGGCCCTGCAAATATGGTGTTTTCAGATAGGCGCTACGAAAATTGTTGTGAACTGGCTGGAGAAAGAGAGTTGGAGGTTAGGCTACCTACAAACAAAATTATTCAAACTCAAGGATATCAGTGTTCAATTCAAAGCCACCAAGTATTCCATGAGTTTTTTCATCTCTTTTCAAGGACATGAAAGGATATGTTGGTTGTTTCTTCTTTTGGGCATTGCAAACTGGTGATACACACTGCAAACTATCCCACTTACCGTGTTGACATGTTCACAACCCAATTGCATGAGCTCTAAACCTTGTTCATTTAATTCTTAAGAAGCCTTTGTTTTAGGCCACCTTTTCCATCTCATATTCAGGTGTTTTGCTTATTTTCCCAAGCGTTGTGAACCCCCTGTTTTGGCGCTGCAAACTCTGTGCAGCAAGCTTGGCACTGCGAATCCCCTATCCCGGAACATTTTACACATCCCATTTTCATCAGGTTCTTAGTTTCAAATTCAATTCTATCTAGTCTGAGATTAAAAGTTGTTTGCTTGTGAAGTCATTGTGAGTTTTGCAAGAGGATAGCGAGGTGGTGAAGAAGACATGTCTTACAACAAGATGTTTCTTTATAGATTCATGATTATGTGTAGTATTCCTTCATCTACCTAACTGTAAGCTACCTTGTCTTATGTCTGGAGGTCAAATAGGCTGATAAACACATAAAGCCTTATATAGAACCATCCCTTTGAGAAATATCATCCATCAAAACCCTAGTCCTCTGTTTTTCCTATTTTTCCTCTTGCATCATTAAAATTTGTGGTCAAAATTTCTTCATATGACATCAATGGATACTCCACGCAAACGAAATCTCACAAGGGAGGGGGCACCCTGAGGTGGCTAGGGAATTTTCCTTGAACTTTGATGAAACCAAAACCAAGGTTGGGACACTATAACTTAAGGTATCTGAAGTGACCATAGCAGCAGCTACTGAAATACCTAATACTAGTGAAAGGTGGTTTAAAGCCATGAACCTAAATGCAGCCTTATCCAAAGAATTCTTCAAACCAAAATATCAAGGAGACAATTTATCAAAAGGAGTGCCAAGGAGCCACATGATTGAAGGTTTTGATAAGATGCTAAGGGTAATTTAAATATACTTTACCTGTGAAGGGAGATTCAACATGATTTATCAATACCACATAAGACTTCTGCTGCACTTCATAGGAAAAGACCTTATGCATATTCCTTTTTATTTGTTTAGGATTATTGGAAAAATGGCTGACAGAGTCCAGGCTAAGTCCAAGGCAGTTGATACAAGTGGTTTTCATTCAGGGCTGATTAAAATGATTGTGATGGAGGAATTAAAAAACAAAAACATTGACTGGGAGAAATTCATTGCTTCTTCACACTTTCAATTGAATGTTGCAACTACTCCACAATCCAAGGTACAGAGCCCTCTTCAGGCTGATAATATTTTACACACAGAGACACGCAATAAGAGGAAGAGCAAAGGTAATGTTAAAAATGATGAAACAACTAATGAACAAGAAGGAGAAGGAGGATTTTATTAATCTCCACAAAGGGAGGTTTCACCCAAACCAACTTCAAAGTCAGTAGAGACTCCATCAACCAGAGCCACAAGCTCAAAAGGAAGGAGGTTAATTTTCCCTTCACCATCTGTTGCAGATAAAGCCAAGGTTAGGAGACCTTTCACTAGATCATAAGCAAAGCAGGAAAATATTTTGAAAGAAGACACAGTGGAAGCTATAATCAAGAGAAAAGGTAAAGGTAAAATTGTACCTATTGAGGAGCACATTGAGGTTATAGACATAACTACTCCTCCAGAGAACACTACCTTTAAAAGGATGATCAAACATCTTAGAGAGGCCAGATCTTAAATTGCTAAATTGAAAAGGCAAGAGTTATTTGAAAGGAAGAAGTTAAGTGATCTCATGGATATGTATTGTGGGACTCTTGTAAAAGCCAAGTTCATTGCTAAGAGATTTATCCCTCTCCACAGATAGCTTAAGAACCTATACAGATAGAATATAACCTACCAAAGTCATATCAGGGGGTTAAAGATGGAGCTACAACCTTTCAGGGAGGAGTTGGCCAAGAGGAATTTGGATGTGTTGGCCCACGTTGCCACAAGAAGGAGTTCCAGACTCAGAAAGTGAAGAGATGAAATGTCTTAAAGAGTTTTAGTTTTGGACAATGCTTGTTTCTTGCATTTTTTAGATTTTGGTGAAGTATTATGCCTATGATGAGTTTTTTACAACATCTCTAGCTCTGAAGACATTTTTTTGGGTGTTTTGGGGCTCTACTAGATATATTAATAAGCTACAAGAAAGTTCACAGTGTCTGGTGCTATGAATTGATTTATGCAGTCAGGCGCTACGAACTTTGCTGCGAATTGGCTGATATAGTTGGCGCTACAGAATATGTTGTGAACTTTTGTTCTATAGGTTTTGAGAGGATCAGTGATTTCTAGATGGCTAGATAAGTATGGGACAACTGCTTGGAGGTTAGTTTAAAGCAGGAGAGACACATGACAAGAAGAATATGCACTCAAGGGACACATCATCAAGATTATTAAATATGTTAGGGTAGTTACCAACATTAGGCCTAGTTTTTAGCAGTCAGTTATTTTTGTTGAACAATTGTAGTGACCCTGGCTTTGCGATGTGAGAATCCTATGCTAAAGGATGGAATTCGAATTGTACAACTGTCATTCATAGCCTAGACTATAAGAAGGGAATTAGAAGTCTTTGTGGAGGTTTAGATGGTTAATGTAAGACTCTTTTGTGATATACCGATCTAACAGAGCCAACTCTGGATTTTATGTATCAGACTTGATGAATTTTTGTCTAATAGAAGTCAGTTTCTTTCCTGCCATCTTGTTTCTCTCCTACTCTGAAATCTATTGTCATTGAATGCTTCAATTGATATTTTATAGTTGTATTGCAATGGAGTTTTGATTGTGATGATATTATATGTGTTGTGAGATTTTAAGCTTTGATTAAAGAAATTTTTGTGTCTGAAGATTTTCCTTCATTTGCTCTATCGGTAATGCCTGATGCTAATAGTAGACTTACTTATTCTTTCTCACTAAAGTCTTCCTTCTATCCACATTTCTCTTTGAAACCCTGATCCAATTTAGACAAAACCTCTTTTGTTGATACATCTTATCTAGAAATTTGTGTGGTTTATATTGTTGTGTTGAGTTTTATCCATTTGACACCTTATCATTAAAACTTACCTTAAAAATATATTGATGGGCACTGAGCTTGCACTTTTGCAGTCAAAGTGTAACTTTTAGTGTTAGCATTGTTGGCATCATTGCTGGGGAACATATTGAAAACATTTCCCTAGGATTGAACAACAAAGAAATACTGATTCTGAGGGTGCACAGTAATCAGTACATTGAAGACTGTAGTTTGCACCTGGTGACTCCATTGTTTCATTTGTGGCTCCTAAAGGAAGACACATGAGGTCTACCCCACATTTACCTCTGGCTACACCTAAAGTTGACCCAGAGAAGATCATCAAGAAAGGAAAATCTTCTCAAGAAGGATTTTCAGCTGTTGTTTCAGGTACTACTAGAAATTTTCCTGATTCTACTTTTAAAACACCATTAGTTGTATCTAGTGCTCCTCTTTTAAATTTTGTTGAAACTCCTAGAAATTAAAATCTTGAATATTTCCCTGTAGAATATTCCTCTCTTTCTCCCCAGTTGAAAAAATAAATTTTTGAAATTTTTGAAGTGCTTGCCTCACCTGATGTTGTAAGTTGGTTCAGACATGAGAGTTTAGAGGATTTTCCTACCCTAGGTTCTCCTTCTCCTCCCTCTCTTAATTTGTTGTGACCAAAGAAGAAGAAGGAACTTCAGTACCCTTGGAATTTCCACCATCCTCTTCCAAGACTCAGCCTCTGCTTATTAAAATTGAAACGTCCCCATCCTATATGCTTCCTTCTCCTAAGCTACCCATCATTTAGAATCTAGTTGTACCAATCAAGACCCATTATCCCCCTAAATCTCCTAGAATTTATAATCCTCCTCTTCATAATCAAATGGCAGGTGCAAACCTTCCTAGAAATAGGATGGATGCCATAGTGGCTACTAGGTATGCTCCTCTTGTGTTGCCTCAGCCTATGAATTCTCTCCCAGTTGGAGACTATCTTAAGTACATGCCTAAGTTTACCGGAGAAGACGACATAACTGTAGAGGAGAACCTTGCATCTTTTTATAGCTATGTTGACAATCTTAGTATTGACAATGAGGATGTTTGGATGAGAGTTTTTGTATAAAGCCTTGATGGTGAGGCTAGCAAATGGTTTAGGGGTTTAACTCCTAGATCAATTGTTGGAATTGAAGCCTTGGATGATGCCTTTTTGAGGAATTGGGGTGATAAGAAATATTTCTTGTATTATATTATAGAGTTTGGTTCACTCAAGAGAAAACAAGGGGAATCGGTTTCAGATTTTTCAAAAGGATTTAACAAAATGTATAATAAAATCCACACAAAGATTAAACCTATTGAAACCTTTGCCAAGATAACCTATGCCAGTGCTTTTGACCCTGATTTTTTCCTCCTATTGAGAGAAAGGAGATCTACCTCATTATCTCATATGCAAGATGTAGCCTTGGAGGTAGAATCAAACATATTGGTAGATGATAAGCTAAGAGGAAAATACGATAGAGATAGGAGGAAACATAGGGCTGAAACTTCAACCTCTTATTCTTCTGGTTTCAACCCTTAGGTAGATGAACTAACTAAGCTGGTTAAATCACTTTCTGCTGAAATGGAAAAAAATGAAATTTGAGAGAAGACAAAATAACAAAAACACACAAGATACTAGTAACAGAGGAAATTTCAGAAGACAAAATAATGCCCCTCAGATCCTTCAAAGAGATCAGAGGAATAGAGATGACCAAAAAGTTCATACCCCTCTTCAAAATAACATGGTTGATGATGAAGTAGGAGATGATGAAGAAACAAATCTAGAAATTCATTGTTTGGGTGATACTTCCCCCTCCCCTCATTTAGCTCTATCTACATATGAAGAGTCTCTTATGAACAATCAGTTGAATGAATTGAGTAAAGGGAAAAAAACTAATGAAAACCAAAATAAATACAACTTGAGTTCAAAAACGAAGGATGGAAAGCCTAGTACATCTTATCAGCCCAAGAAAACATAAAATTCTGCTAAAGTTGTGGCTTCTAGTAGCAAGGAAAAAGAGGAACAAAACCATCAAGCAGTGATTAAGACCCATGTTCCAGAAATTAAGAAGATTTTGAAATCTACATATTCTTTCAGCTTTGAGAATGAAATTCAAAATATCAAAATTCCAGTCCCATTTTTAGAACCGATTAAAAATGAATAATTTAAAAAGTACCTTTCCAAGATGTTGCAACTTGAATTTTCTTCAAATTCCACAGACTCAGTGAACTTACAAGATGAAAAACCAACAGTCATATTGGGACCTCTAGTAGAATATAGAGTTGACTCTTCTCCTCCCTTTTACACATCATTGAATATTCATGATAAAATTTTACACAACTACTTGATGGACTTAGGTGCATCTCATAACCTTATGCCTAAATCTGTCATGGATGAGCTAGGTCTAGAGATCACTAAAACCTATCATGACATATACTTCTTTGACGTCATGAAAGTGAAATACCTTGGAGTGATTAAAGACTTGGTTGTTACTCGATTTCAACTGCCCATGAAGAGTGTGGTCATGGATATTGTAGTGGTTGATGTCCCCCCTAAGTTTGGGATGTTGTTGGCAATCTATTGGATTAAGAGACTAGGGGGGACATTGCAGATGGATCTTTCATATGCCACTATTCATGTGTTTGGAGGAGATCACAGAAGGCTATACACGAAAGCAAAGTTATCTTACATCATCAGTGATGAAGCTAATCCTACAAACCATCCAATTTATGCAGTTGACATTGATCTGGGATCCAATATTCTACAACTTATTGATGCTCCTCATCCACCCATTGAAATCAGAAAACAACCTATAAAAACATGTGAGGCACCTCCTCAAGATACCCCGGTCTAGAAGATGTTTTTTGATGGGGCCTCTTCTAAAGAAAGTGTTGGTGTTGGAGTGGTTTTTATTTCCCCATCTCAAGAAATCATATCCTTGTCTTATAAGTTGGAGTTTGAAACCACAAATAATGTTGTAGAGTATGAGGCTCTTGTTTTGGGGTTGAGGGATGCTAAATATATGAAGATTGAGGAGTTAGCAGTTTTCAAAGATGTTGAAATAATTGTGCATTAGGTTAAAAATGTGTATCAAGAAAAACATCCCAGATTGAGGACTTATAGAAATTAAGTTTGGGATCTTATTGACATTTTTTTCTTATCTTTTAACATCTCTTTTGTTCCAAGGGAAGAGAATGCTATGGCCTATTCTTTGGTTGTTTCTGCTAGTAACTTTAATATCCCTTTGCCCCCCAAGCTCAAGTATGATGTGGAAGTGAAGTATAGACACTCTATACCTGACAATGTCAAACATTGGAAGGTCTTTGAGGATGATCTTGAGATTAAGAGATTTCTGGAAATAATGGAAGAGTTTTCTACTCTTCACATTGATCAAGATCAAGATGATATAAAAACCCTCATGTTGGTATTTTCCTCAACAAAATTGCAGACCACAAGATTGTCCAATTGCCCAGTAACCATATTCCCAAAGGATTGGTCCCTTTGGAAATATTATTTGATAGAAATGATGTGGATATGAAGCTTAAAGGTTCAAATGAAGAAGCTGATGTGACATAATGCAATTTAGGTACAGAGGAAAATCCCAATTATGTCAAGTTGTCTAGCAGTTTATCAGAAGAACAAAGGTCTGAGTATGTGAAGTTATTAAATGATTTTGCTGATGTATTTGCTTGGAAATATGAGGACCTAAAAAATTATGATACAATCATCATTGAACATAAAATTCCTTTGAAGGATGAGACCAAGACATTTAGGCAAAAACTAAGACAGATAAATCCCATGTTGTTTTCTATTATGGAAAAGGAAGTCAATAAGTTGCTTGATGCTAATATCATCATACCTTTAAGGTAATCTGAGTGGGTGGCCAATTTATTCCCTGTGAGGAAAAAGAATGGTGAAATCAAACTTTGTGTTGATTTCATAAACTCAATTAGGAGTTCCAAGAAAGATAAGTATCCCTTGCCCAAGATGGAACATATTTTGCAGAAGGTAACTGGTTCAACAAGGATGTCTATGATTGATGGCTTCTCAGGCTACAATCAGATCTCTGTTTTACTTGAAGACAGAGAGAAAACAACTTTCACTACTCCTTGAGGCACATTTATGTATGCCAAAATGCCCTTTGGTCTCATGAATAGAGGAGAAACCTTCCAGCGAGCAATGGATATTGCCTTCATTGGGGAAAAGGACAAGTTTGTGGTCATCTATCTAGATGAAATCACAATGTTCTCAAGGTCTGATAAGGAACATTATCATCATTTGAAGAAGGTTTTTCTGAAATGTAGAAAGTTTGGGTTGTCACTCAATCCTAAGAAGTCTTTGTTTTCTATGAAAGAAGGAAATTTGTTGGGACACATTGTCTCAGCAGAAGGGGAAAGGATTGATCCAAATAGAGTAGAGGCCATAAAGACTCTGTCTCTTCCTAGGTCCAAGAAGGAGATTCAGTCTTTCCTGGGTAAAATAAAGTTTTTGAGAAGATTAATCTCTAACTTTGTTGAATTGGTTAAGTTTATCACATCTATGCTTAGAAAGGCAAATGAGGTGAAATGGACTCTTGAAGCTCGAAATTATTTTGATCAAATTAAAAAATCATTGACTGAGGCACCTGTTCTCATCAGCCCTGATTATTCAAAAGAACTTCTGATATTTTCTTTTGCCTCAAATGACACATTCGTTGCGGTTCTTCTTTAGAAAAACATAGATGGGATGGAGCAACCCATTTCCTTTTTTAGCAAGGCATTAATGGATGCAAAGGTGAGGTATGATATTATGGAAAATCAGGCTTATGATTTGGTTAAATCCATTAAATCCTTCAAGGTATATATTTTTCATTCCAAAATTATTGCCTATTTCCCATCATCTTGTGTGAAGGAAATACTAATATAGCCTGACATAGATGGAAAGAGGAGCAAGTGGATTGCTAAAATTTTGGAGTTTGACCTTGAAATGAAGCCCACCAAGTTGGTGAAAGGGAAAGGTGATAGATTGTTGGTTGAATCAAATTGTAAAGTACTGGGGGTTAATTTCATGAACATGAACTCTGAAAACCAGCAAATTGATATCCCTAATAATAGCTCACCTATCAGTCCAAAGTTGGCATAATGAACTTGGTACAAAGACATTATTCATTTCTTGTAAAAGTTGTAGCCTCCTGATGGTTTTGAGAAGCACAAGGTGAGATCTTTGAAACTTAAAGCAATCAGATATTTCCTCATTCATCACATACTATATTGGAAATATCCTCTAGGGGTTCTTTTGAGATGTCTAGATACAAAGGAGGCTCAAAATACCATGATTGATTTTCATGACAGCTCGTGTGGGGGTCATCATTTTTGAAGGACCACAACATATAATATTATTAGAGCTGGGTATTTTTGGCCTAGCCTTTTTACTGATGTTTGTGCAAAGATTAGAGACTGTGATAAATGTCATAAATTTTCAGGCAAACAGCAACTAAAATCTTTTCCTCTGAAGCATGTAGTGGTTTCTAGTCCTTTCCAGCAATGGGGACTTGACTTCATTGGGGAGATTTGTCCAACTTCAAGTGGTCAACATCAATGGATTTTGACTGCAACTGACTATTTCACCAAGTGTATAGAAGCCATTTCTACAAGGATTGCCACACACAAGGTAATTATTGGTTTTCTTGAAGATATTATGTCAAGGGTTGGTTTCCCAAGCAATATTGTTACTGATAATGTTGCATCTTTCAAAGCTAAACCATTAGTGAAATTTTGTAAGAAGTATGGGATTCAACTAGTTCATTCTACCCCTTATTACCCCCAAGGTAATGGTTTAGCAGAGTCTTCTAACAAGTGCCTGATAAATATTATTAAGAAGTTACTGGAGGACAACAAGAAATCATGGGACTCAAAGATGAAATTTTCCCTATGGGCAGATAGAGTAACTACAAGGAGATCAATTGGTATTTCCCCCTTTCAACTTTTTTATGGGACTGAAGCTATTTTTCCTACTCACCTTGCCTTTCCTATGGCAAAGTTTCTTCAGGACCAACAAGGAGAACCAAATGATATGGTCAGAAGGATGCATCAACTAGCATAAGTACAACATATCAGGGAGAAACTCCTTGATAAAGAACAGAGCCATCAACAGAAGATCACGCAAGCTTTTGACAAGAAGGTAAACAAAGAAGATTTCCAGCTGGGAGATTTGGTGCTCAAGTGGGATGCACAAAGGCAAGACAAAATAAAACATGATAAATTTGAAGCCTTGTGGATTGGTCCTTTCACGATTTCTGAAGTTTTTCAAAATAACACTTATAAATTGCAGAAATTGGAAGACTCTGAAATTTTTGGTGGCCCAGTTAATGGGCACTTTCTGAAGAAGTATTTTGTTTAAAGCCATGTGTGTCTTTCCCTTCCATTGTAAATATCATTTTTTTTTGTTTCTTTTGAATAAATGACCCCATAGCTCTAGGATAAGACATTGAAACTTCTTGTTCTTGGAAACTCACAGGGAGCATCCCATCCCCTATTGACCCAATGTTATCACATAGAATTGCTTGGGTCAAAAAGTCTTTAGGTTTTTTACTTTGAGTCATAAGTGTTGTTTAAATTTTTGGATTTGTCTTTTTCTTATAGTCATTTTTCATTTTTGACACAAATAAACTAAATATTAGTGTTGGCTTTGGTCTATAGTCATTGGGTTATATCTTGATCATCATCATAAGTTGTACAAACCTTCATCTATCACATCTTTCATTTCTCCACTACCACCCTGACACGTCACCTCCTCCAAGATGTACAAAGACCCCTCCATTTTGTCACCTTAACCGTTAGGATGTCAAATCAAGTTTGATTTGTATGTGAATTGCCTGTCCTAGAACCTTTTACATAGCCTGTTTTCATCAGGTTCTCAGTTTCAAATTCAATTCCATCTAGTCTGAGATTAAAAGTTGTTTGGTTGTGAAGTCATTGTGAGTTTTGCAAGAGGATATTGAGGTGGTGAACAAGGCATGTCTTACAACAAGATTTTTCTTTATACCTTCATGATTATGTGTAGTCTTCCTTCATATCCCTGACTGTAAGCTACCTTGTCTTATTCCTGGAGGTCAAATAGGTTGATAAACACACAAATCCTTATATAGAACTAGCCCTTTGAGAAAGATCATCCATCAAAACCCTAGTCCTCTATTTTTCTTGTTTTTCCTCTTGCATCATTAAAATTTGTGGTAAGATTTTCTTCATATGACATCAATAGATACTCCACAACAAAATAAATATCACAAAGGAGGGGGCACCTTGAGGTGGCTATGGAATTTGCCTTCAACTTTGATGGAACAAAAACCAAGTTTGGGACACTAGAACTTGAGGTATCTGAAGTGACCATAGACGCAGCTGTTGAAATACCTAATACTGGTGAAAGGTGGTTTAAATCCATGAACCTAAATGCAGCCTTCTCCAAAGAATTCCTCAAACCAAAATATCAAAGAGACAATTTATCAAAAGGAGTGCCCAAGAGCCACATGATTGAAGGTTTTGATAAAATGCTAAGGGTAATCCAAAGATACGTTACCTTTGAAGGGAGATTCAACATGATTTATTAGTACCACATAAGACTCCTATTGCACTTCACAGGCAAAGACCTTATGAATCTTCGTTTCTATTTTTTTAGGAGTATTGGAAAAATGGTTGACAGAGTCCAAGCTAAGTCTAAGGCAGTTGATACAAGTGTTTTTCATTCATGTCTGATTAAAATGCTTGTGATGGAGGAATTAAAAAATAAAAACATTGATTGGGAGAAATTCATTGCTTCTTCACACTTTCAATTGAATGTTGATCCTACTCCACAATCCAAGGTACAAATACCTCTTCAGTCAGATAGTATTGTACACATAGAGACAAGAAAGAAGAGGAAGAACAAAGGTACTATTAAAAATGATGAAACAACTAATGAACAGGAAGGAGAAGGAGGATATTATTACTCTCCACAAAGGGAGGTTTCACCCAAACCAACTCCAAAGTCAGTAGAGACTCTATTAACCAGAGCCATAGGCTCAAAAGGAAGGAGGTTACTTTTCCCTTCACCATATGTTACAGATAAAGCTAAGGTTATGAGACCTTTCACTAGATCATCAACAAAATAGGAAAATGTTGTGAAAGAATACACAACGGAAGCTCCAATCAAGAGAAAAGGTAAAGGTAAAATTGTACCTATTGAGGAGCACATTGAAGTTATAGACATAACTACTCTTCCAGATAAGACTACCTTTAAAAGGCTGATCATACAACTTAGAGAGGCGAGAGCTGAAATTGCTAAATTTAAAAGGGAAGAGTTAGCTGAAAGGAAGAAGTTAAGTGATATCATGGATATGTATCGTGGGACTCTTGAAAAATCCAAGTTCATTGCTAAGAGATTTAGACCTCTCCACAGGTAGCTTAAGAACCTATACAGACAAAATATAACCTACCAAAG
>JZKD02S1878524.1:215982-232887 GCA_000966675.3 Picea glauca
CATGACAAGCACTATCCATCTAGGATAGTTTCACCAACAATTTCCTTGATATTCATCTCGTTATTCCACATACAAGCATGGTTCCTCCAACCATTCTTCTAGGATAACTCAATCCGCAAAGCATATTCTCATGAGGGCTTTCACCATAAGGGGACCACTTTGGAGTTCATTCGTTTGTGCACCTTATCAATCATGATAAGACAATAATGAGAGCATGGTTCCTCCAACCATTCTTCTAGGATAACTCAATCTGCAAAGCGTCTTCCTATGAGGGCTTTCACCATAAGGGGACCACTTTGGAGTTCATCCATTTGTGCACCTTATCAATTATGATAAGACAATAATGAGTCATCTATACATTTTTCCAACAATGCATCATATTCCAATGGAACCACATCGATCCATCTTCATCATGTATCAATGACAACTCATTGATCCATCTTCATCTATGCATTCTCCTTAAGGAAAATACATATTATACTACATCAATCATCAATAAATAAATCCTTTGACATCAATCAATCACTTGAAATTAATCAATCAAACCATTGGCATTAATGACAACATGATCCAACAGTTGGCGCTACAGAATATGCTGCGAACCTCTGTTCTGGAGGTTTCGAGAGGATCAGTGATTTCCAGATCGCTAGAGGAGTATGGGACAATTTATTGGAGGCTAGTTTAAATATGGAGAGACACCTGACAAGAAGAATATGTGCTCAAGGGACACATCATCAAGCCTATTAAATATGTTAGGGTAGTTACCAGCATTAGGCCTAGTTTTTAGCAGTCAGTTATTTTTGTTGAACAATTGTAGTGACCCTAGCTTCGTGATGTGGGAATCCTATGATAGAGGATTGAATTCGAATTGTACAACTGTCATTCATAGCCTAGGATATAAGAAGGGAATTAGAAGTCATTGTGGAGGTTCGTATGGTTAATGTAAGACTCTTTTGTGATATACTGATGTAACTGAACCAACTCTGGATTTTATGTATCAGACTTGATGATTTTTTCTCTAATATAAGTCAGCTTCTTTCCTGCCATCTTGTTTCTCTCTTACTCTGAAATATACTGTCATTGAATGCTTCAATTGATATTTTATAGCTATATTACAATGGAGTTTTGATTGTGATATTGTTATATGTGTTCTCAGAGTTTAAGCTTTTTTTAAATAAGTTCTTTTGTCTAAAGTTTTTCCTTCATTTGGTCTGCTATTACTGCCTGATGCTAATAGTAGACTTACTTCATCTTTCTCACTAAAGTCTTCCTTCTATCCACAGTACTCGTTAAAACCCTGATCCAAGTTAGAAAAAACCTATTTTGTTGATACATCTTCTCTAGAAATTTCTGTGGTTTATATTGTTGGGTTGAGTTTTATCCATTTAACACCTTATCATTAAAACTTACCTTACAAATCTATTGATGGGTATTGAGGTTTCACTTTAGTATTCAAAGTGTAACTTTCAGTGCTAACATGCCTAAACCTGGCGAACCCAATGAGAGTTGAACCCACAACCTCATGACAGAGGACCAAAGGCTTGGTAGTAGGGGATCCAACCAACTGGCCTACCCGACGGGGCTCGGATCCTTATAGGTGATATGTAAAAAAGATGGAAGTTTCCATTGTTCACGTAGAATTGTAGTATAATGATTTAAGTCATTTTCCACCAATTTTAATAGAAATGAGGGGAACTTTGTTTTTAAATAAAAGGATGGGTGGTGTTTTGAGAGTGTTTCATATATGTAACCTTTTAGATTCTCTTATTGGACACATATAATTGATGGTGGTGGTTCAGTTTGCTTTCAAGTTCATTCTCACCAATTTTTTCTTCTATTCTTTGTCAGCCACAATATTGTTTTTAGCGATTTTGGTGTGGCAATGCTCTACTTGTTTTCTCTTCCCTCTCCTTCTTGTTGTGAAATAGAGCCCACATTTGAACTTATATCCATTAGCAGTATTATCTAAACCTTTTCCCTCATAAACAACTATGTTTGGTTTTCATCAACAACATCATCCTTAAAGACCTTTGGTTGCACTTGCTCCATGACTACATCAATGCTAATGACTTCATTTTGTGCCATGAAATGATAGGTTATTTATTTGTTGTTGACGATGGGGTTGTAACTTATCCTCATCCCTAGATATTTATATTCAGAGAGAAGCTCTATCATCTCCCTATGCTTGGCTCCTCAACCTAAAAACCTTCATTATTTCACTATTTTCAAACTATACACATAAATCCTCTTAGAATACATAGAAAGATCCATAAATGGAGAAGAGGGGAAATGGTGGCCTCATACCACTTGATTGAAAAGAATTCCCTTCAAAAACCACTATGGGCTTAGCCAATTCAATCTTTTGCAAATATTTTAGGAAGGAGGTATGCTGAAAGATTGTTGTCGTTACTTGTATTGACCTTTTTCCTGAATCTCCTCAATTTCATAGTTAGATCATCATCACTTATGCAGTAAATAGTTTCTCAACATGATTTTCCATATTTTATGGCAAGTCGAATGTTGATCAATATATGAAGGGAATATACCTAGTCATTTTAACCATACATGTTTTTTTCACCACTCCAACATATCATCATATACATCTATTGTCGGAGTTCAATTGAAGAAAAAGGCTAGAAGATGGGTCTATGGGTACTGCTAGATCTAGTATCGATCTTGTAGTTGTTTCAATCCCAAGATTATGAATCATAAGTGTAAGCAATACTAATAATAGGAGTTACATTGAGAGTGGATTAATGATGAATTACTATGGACACTATTGCATTCTAAATCCATTTTGCAATTTTCCTTTGTTAATCCCTACACAAAGCCCCATGTCATGTATAGAACCACTTATCAAGCCCCTAGATATTGAATTATTACATTTATAGTGTTATATTAGTAGGTCGGTTAGAACCCTTAATTGTACCCTTCGTCTCTTATATATATACCAAGGATACCTAGCTTGAAGATCATCTTATCTCATCGCATATTGTATTATGAATTGGATATCTTGTAAAAGAAGGTTTCCCCTTCGAGGTGGACTATTTTTCATTGATTTTTTTTATCATTTTTAAGGCATTGGATCATAACATTTGGTATCAGAGTTTACCATCCCAGGGTTTCGCTCGAACAAATACATCTTGGCATTTTCTCTATAACATTTTTTCCTAGGAAATTTTAGACCATCAAATTTTGAGGACGAGGTGAATTATCAAGGTATGGGTGGTAGAAATTTCATCGTCTAGCTCCTTATAATTTCAGAGATATAGCCTATGGAATATAGGGTTTGTGACTTGTCCTGAATTCAATTTTAAATGAGCCATGTTATAATTTTCCCTGTAACTATTTTTATGGTAATTTTCAGATAGTGAAATTTTGTGGAGACTCAGGTGAAAGTTCACAATATAGGTGGTAAAAATTTTAGGTTCTAGTTCACTATACTTTTGGAGAAATAGTGCATGAAATACAAGGCTTGTGACTAATCTTGAAATCAATTTTAAAATAGTCATTTTGGCATTTTCATTGTAACTTTTTTTCTATGATGATCCATACTCTGAAATATATAGCTTGTAAGATATATCTTGTGGAAGTTGGGGATTTTTACTAAACCTAAAATTAGTCTTAAACAAGTCATTTTGGTATTTGTGATATAACCTTTTATTAGTAAAGGTTCAGACTGTGAAATTTTTAGGAGTTTAAAAATTCATATCAGAGTACTACAGCCAAAATTTTAGACTCAGAAGGGTTCAAAGTTCAGATATGTATCGGGACAAAGGTAAGTCATCCATACATACTCCAAATTAAGGGTTTGAAAGGTACATATCTTATAATTAGCATAACTTTTGATTGGAAGATCTATTTTTGGTGATTCAAAATTTGTTATGAAGAGAAAATAGAGGAGTGTTATCATTTTTATCCCATGTGTATCCAAAAAAATTCTAAACACCAAATAAACCTCTAGAAATATCATAGAGGACGTCGTAAGAAAATGAAGATTTCAAAAACATGTTATCCCAATTAAAGTACCAAGTTGATGAAATGAGTGGTAGTATGTTGAAACTAGTGGATTTATCATGCTCTTTGGAATCCCTAAAAAACAAAATGGAACATGTGATGGAAAAGAAGATGAATGAAAATCAGGAACTTATGGAAAAGAAGATGAATGAAATAAGTGCACATATGGAATATAAGATCGATGAAAATATGTATAAAATGGAAAAGAAAGTGAATGAAATGAAAAACTCCATATAATCCATGTTCTTAAAGGGGATCCCTAAAATGGATATGGAGATCCAAGGAAATCCTGACAATAAGTAGAAAAATGGTGTTGAGATTCAATTACATATGGGGAGTATTTTATCACAATTTGAGGTCACCAATAGTGAATTTCAGAATTAATCATGACTTCAAGATCCACATCATGAAGGCTTCAAGTCAATACCAAGGAACTACTTCATTCCAAAGATTGATATGAGGAAGTTTGATAGTAAAGATCATGTAACATGGATATTCTAGATGGAGCAATACTTTGATATACACCAAGTGCCAAGCTTACAAAAGGTACCCATTTCATCCTTGTATTTAGAAAATGGTCAATTGTTTGGTATAATGGTTTTGTGAAAGAAAATATAATTATGTTATCTCTTGGTCCATTTTTACGGATGAATTGATATCACATTATGGACCTATGGTGATATTAAGAGTAACACGTTATTTAGTCAATTGATAAATCTTCGGCAAAAAGGACCAATTACAGAACACATTCAACAATTCCAAAAGCTCATCTCAGGGTAAAGAAAATTCTTGAGGATAATTTGTTAGATCTCTTTATAGGAACTTTAAAGGATATCATTCAACATGAGGTGTGTCTCTTCAAACCTAAATCCCTAGAGAAAGCTCTCAATATGGCAAGGAAAGTGGAGAACAAACATATGGCTACTAGAAGGGTGGCCACTAACAGTTATAGATAGCACCATGTTCCCTCTCCTAACCCCACTCAACAGACAAGGTTGACACCTCAACAAATAGATGAAAGAAGAGAAAAGACACTATGTCTTAATTTTGACAACAAGTACAGTAAGGAGCATAAATGCGGTGAGAAGAAATTATTCTACATAGACTATGAAGAGGAATAAGATCAAGAATTAGAACCATCACAAGATCTATATCTAGAAGAGACTACTCCAACGATATCTTTTCATGCATCCACTGACATCAGTAGTCCAAAAATCCTCAAGATACAAGGATACATCAAAAATAAAAATGTAACGATGTTGATTGATTTTAGTAGTACCCATAACTTCATCAATTACAAATTAGCAAAAGATCTCAATTGATCTGCATATCCAGCACCAGAGTTTCAAGTAATGATTGTAGATTGAGGTACCATTAATTGTTATAGGAAGTACCGTAGTATTAAGCTCAATATGGGGGAGTATTTATTGGATAGTCCCATGATTTCCATCCAAATGGGTGGTGTTGATGTTGCATTAGGGGTCCAATGGTTACAATCATTGGGAACAATGACCCTTAATTTTCAAGATCTTTTCATGAGATTTTCCTCAGAAGGAAAGGAAATTGAGCTTAGAGGTATCCAAGGGAAACCATCTAAAGTGATAAGGTCTAATAGCATGACAAATTACTCAAAAGGGACTATGTGGTGTAATGGATCTCCAAATGGTTATCAACAACCATTCCAAGGTATTTGGAGAGATTCCTAAGGGTTTTCCACTAGATCGAGATCATGATCATGTTATTCATTTGCAACCCATAAGTACCACCTAAAATTAGACCTTACATGTATCCATATGCACAGAAGAGTGAGATTGGGTATATGATCCAAGAAATGTTACAGGCTAGCATCATTCAACCTAGCCAAAGTTCTTTCTCTTCACTAGTAGTGATGGTTACATAGAAGGATGGTTCATGACGTATGTGTCCAGATTATAGACAGATCAACAAAATGACCATCAAAGATAAGTTTCATATTCTTGTCATTGATGAATTATTAGATGAATTGCATGGAGAAAAATTATTTACTAAGTTGTATCTTCATTGGGGATATCATCAAATTAGAATGAGGCATGAAGGAATTCCCAAAACAACCTTGAGAACACATAAAGGTCATTATGATTTTTTGGTTATGCCATTTGGACTTACTAATGCACCTTCAATGTTTCAAAGATTTATGAATTACATTTTCAAACCCTTCCTTAGAAAATTTGTGTTAGTATTTTTTGATGACATAATAATCTACAATGAATCGTGGGAAGAGCATGTACAACATGTTGAAATAGTATTAAATTTTTTGGAAGAGAAACAAATTTATGCAAATCCTTCCAAGTGTTCCTTTAGGGTTCAAGAAGTCGAATAGTTGGTCCACAGTGGAATGAAGGTGTTGTTATCACCTGCTAATTTGTATTAATTTTTCCCATAGTGTCTTCTCCTTATGTTATTTTTCCACTCAGACTTTCAAAAATTTTTACCAGCTTCGTCAAGCTCCCATCACCTAAATCCTTCACTCAACTGATCATCCAAAATAGTCATGTCCTCCATAAGTCAAAAGTTTGACAAATATCCCAAACCTATACCTAGCCTTAATGCTTATCTAATTCCCTTAGTTCCATCACTTCATTCATTTTTACCCTTATTTTCATATTTCCGTTGAAAATAAAAAATATTCCTTTTATTAAGCACCCTTATCCTATCCACAAAGTCATGTGTTAAAGCCTCATATGCCCAAAGTCTTTAAAAAWTTGGAAAAAAACGTTTATTATTAATATAAATATTTTTATATTAAAATATTTATATTAATATTTAATCCAATATTTAATTTATGGAATCACGTCAAATCATATCATGGGCACGAATCTCAATTGAAGTAACGAGGAGGTTAATTATATGAAGGCAGACCCGGAATACTACCGTGGTTTATTTGGTGGACAAAAGCACATCGGACGTAGAAGCAGTTTGAATTAAACCACTCCAACCCAAGTCCGATGTAATAAATACACCATTTATCATATGTTTTATGTGCAGCATTTTTCCAGGAGTGCATTTCAACAACAATTATGGAATTTCTAATAAATGAGATTCCTCCTCACGGTGAAAAGGTTTTACAGAGGTAAGATTTAAATTTTACAAATCAAGGAGACTAATGTTTATTTCCATGGAAAATAATTAAATGGAAGATGCACGTGAACGGAAACTTGGATAATTTTTATCCAAAGGTTTTACATAAGTAAAAGAAGAAGATAAAAGGTATTTTTCCAAAGACGATAAATTGGAAAAACATTACACAGTAAATGTTTTTCCACAGTGAAACGGTAAATTGGAAAAACATTACACTGTAAATGTTTTTCACAGGGAAATGATAAAAGTAAATGTTTTTACAATACAATGGTGAATTGGGAAAACAAGACATGGTCTTTAAAACCACGAGCATGAATTAAATTATGGAAATTTAATTCTACAGGATAGAAAAATATTTGGGAATTATTTTTATTTCAAATATATTATTTTGAAATGTTTAATGAGAATATGGATAAATGAAATTATATTTGAAAGATTATGAGTGAAATTTCAAAGAGAACGTGGCAGAGGAAGGATTTGGAGCGCCAGAGCAATCTGCAGAGATCATGAAACATTTTTTTATGAAAACTGTCATTTGTAATCATTGTAGAAGCTGAAACGTTTCATGCAGTGATTGTAACCGGTTGCACACTGAAGGAACTCGAATTGTATAAGTGTTAGAGGTTCTGAGTGTATTAATGGAAGGAATAAGTGCAAGGGAACAGTTATGGTTGTTCTAAACTCCATTGTAATTTTATAGGACTGAATTGAATACATATGCAGAAGCATTTTGAACTATTTATGAAAAGATTCTAATGGCTATGATATGAGTTTTGTCTTCCTTCATTGTTCGTATTTCCTGTGTTCTTTTATTCTATTTGCACATTCTGCTGTTTAAATTGGAGAGTTAAAGGCCCAGAATTCGTCATTTGATGCTCTTGGCTTAAGCAATTTAAACTGTATGTATGTTTCTTCTTAGCTAGTTTAGAATTCATTCCTGTAATGCTCTGATGCAATTATTTGTTCCTCTTTCCTCTTACCACTCTGATTAAATTCAAGTTATAACTCAGATTCATTGCCTCATTTAGCCTTTATCCTCTGGAGAGTTCAATTGCCTGACCATTGTTTTCACTCAATTTTAGAATTTTGACTCCATAGCCCACAGTGTTCCTCCCCTTCTTTGCCAACAACTTTATTAAACCCCCAAAACAAACTAAATCTAGCCACCAATTTCCAAAGAAATATCAAGTGACATGAGAGAGCCCTCTCTGAGTTGAGTAGGCTAGTGCCTCGGCTCTAAAGTTGGTTGAAATAGTTACCTCTGTCGTTTTCTTATTCATCCGGGCAAAATTTACAGAGTGTTAACATTTTGGCGTCGTTGTCGGGGATGAAATTGAAAATGTTTCCCTAGGAAGAACGACATGGTTAAGTTCTAAGGTCTGAGAGAAGTAGACACTTAGGCACATATTGGTTGTATTCCTACTCTGGTGACTCCACACATCAAAAAAGCAGTTTGAAGGTGATTCCACTAGTAGAAGAATCCAGAAATTTGAACTTTCACTGGTGACTCTACTCTCAATGCAGAATCCAGCTTCCAAAACATCATTGGTGACTCCATTGTCCGAAGATGAGTTCAATATATGCAAGGTATGCTCCAATGAATCGATCTCATATTCCTAGCTTTCCAAATCGTATTCCTCACATAAATTGGCAAAAATATTTTCCTAAATTCGAAGATGGGAAAGGAACTGATGTTGCCTTGCACTTGATTAGATTTCACATGCACATATGTAAGCTGGGGATTAAATTTCATTAAGATTGTTTGATGAAAATGTTTATGGCTACTTTAGAGGGGAAAGAAAGATTATGGTATGATTCATGAAGGTTTAAAACCAGGCAACTTATACTCTCTTAAGGATTTACACATAACATTCTGTAAGAATTATGGAGAATCTAATTCTTCATCCTTGGTGTTTGAAGATTGTTGTGAATTTTGTGAACATTTCATTAAGTACCTTGAATTCTTTTTTGGAAATGAAGAGTGTATGAAGGATGAAATCATAGAAGCCCTTTATGAATATTTAGCCCAACAACAAATAGTATCCCCTCCTCTGGATGAAGATGAAGCTGATCAAGAAATTATTTTTGAAAGTCATTTTCCTTCTCTTGAACTTGATGAAGACATTCAACAAGATTTTCAGCAAGACAAAGTGTTTCAAAGCTGTCTTTCTTCCCCTATGAATGATGTGGTTGTTCAAATTCTGAGTGGCCTAGACATGGATGAGGATTCTGAAACTGCATCTATGGAAACTTCAAGCAATGAACAAACAAATGACATAGATTTTCAGGAAAGCAACAAAACAGTGTATGCCACTTTCCAATCATAAATACAGAGAGATAATGAAGAGTCAATTGTTTTACTTGATTCATTATAAAATCATGGTTTTGAAAATACATTCATGGGAACTCTAGACTATGAAATAGTTCATGATGTTAGCTTTTCACATTTACAAGAAGGTTATGAACATGAATTTATTTCCATTCATTCATTTGAAAGTCAAAATGACAGTCCTCAAGCAAATTTCCAGAAGTTTAATAATACCAAATGATGCAGGAGCATCGCCAGCTAGCAGCAAGGGTCGGTGGATGTGAAAGACAGCTGGAAAAGCACTGAGCACATTTTTTGAAAATGTTTTGAAATATTAATGAAGTCATTAAGTGAAGGCATGCTTGTATTATTGTAAAAGGAACTTGAGCGATCCGCTCTCGTCCATAGTAGATAGGATCATTTATGTGTAATAAATAAAATTAATTGGAGGCATTTAAGTTCATTTATGCAAATAGATAGAATTTAATTCTTAGATTAGACAGTTTAGAGCGCAAGGGGGAAACATGATATAGACACCCTCATTGTGTATTGTAATATTATTATGATGAACATTACCAAGATAAGAGCATACAGAGCTGAAGCAGAGGAACTGTGTTTGAAAACACCCATGTACATTGATTTGAAATAATAGAAGGAGCCTTAATTCAAACTCATGGTGTCGTGTTTATTTTCTGTATGCGTATGCTGAATGGTATGTTCATGGTCATTTAATCTTTCTGTTTTACACATTTGCTTTTATGCTGTGTATGAATGATTTCTTGTTAAATGTCTGAAATCTGAGAGAGAGAGAGAGAGAGAGAGAGTAAGGGAAATGATTTTCAATTGTTTTTATGTCTGAGCGAGAGTTCCTGTAAGGAGTGCAGTTGAATTTTCCACAAGGAGTGCGTTGACAAAGGGTTCAGAGGTTTGTCTCTGAAAGTTTAGATAGGATAGATTTTGTTCTCATTCCCTCAGAAGTGCAGTTAGGCACTGGAGCCATGCAAAGTGTGTGCAGGTCGAGAGTAGTTTCAGGGTTTGTAAGACCTGGAGGACTATTGAGAGACTACTACTGCAAGGAGTGCGCAGAGTCAAAGGATTTCAATTCTTTGAAGTAATTGAAGGATTTTCCGCAAGGAGTGCATGTAGGAGTCTTCCTTAAGACTCAGAGTTGGAGAAAGCTCAGGAGGGATAGAGTCTTCGCAGTTTTCGAAGAAAAGAATAGAAGGTTGGTGCCTTGAGGCATTGAAAGGAGGCGTCACAAGTTTGTGTTGAAGGTGGTTAAGTTCCATGGAAAAACACTTGGTTTAAGAGTGCAGAAGTTCTTGAAGGGAGAACGGGCGGTCTAAATTCTTCCTAGAGAATTCGTGAAGTCCCGCGAGCCATCAGATCTCACAGAGGAGCAAGGAGGTTATGGTGGTCATTTTCTACAAAGAAAAATCTTAGGAGAGAGAGGGCCGTAGATTCACGCCAACGAGGACCATTGGATCTACTCGCGAAATTCCATTTCGGGGTTTTGTGGGTGGAAAGACCGAAAACTCAGCCTCAGGATTCACGAAACCATGAAGTCCGAAACCCTGATAAGGCAGAAAGTTCCATTGTGGGGTCAATACTTGGGCACGTGTCAGAATCCAAGCATCTTGGCATTTCAGAGTTTGAAAGGGTGAGAGGAAGCCAAGACTTTGGCTGATATAATCCCCAAAACATGAAAGGGGAGCTTTCATGTGAAGGCGGAGATTGTCACGTCGGCATCTCAGAACTTCAGAGTTCGGGAATTCGGTGTTCATGTCGACAAGGGACATAATCCCTTCCCAATACGATTTCTGAAATCGTGACATAAGTGACCTAGTCCATCGGCGAATCGGGAATCGAGAAATCGGGGTTCACGGTGACATAAGGTTGAGGATCGTGAGTCTAGGACTCCCGATACCCAAAATAAAGAAATTACACGGGTTAGCAGATAGCGAGGAGGCGACAGGTGGCAAAAGGCTCATGTCAGTGGAAATCATGGTTGAAGTGACGCATGGAAAAGATAAGAGTTGTGGGGCCCGGAGCAGGCATGCAAGTCTTTCGGGATTTCGGGACCCGGAAGGTAGAGGAGATATAGAGCTCTTGTATATCGATCTCCCGATGCGCAAAATAGCATTGATCGTTGGATCAAGGGAAAACCCCAGAACCGTTGAGATTCTAATGGAGGCGGAACCTTAGCGTTCCAGAGTTTATTGAAACTCGACATATCAGTGTTCGAAGGTCTGAAGGCACAGATGCTTGATCATAAGACTCGCGAAATCGTGAAGTCCGATCTCCCGAAGTGAAAATGGATATTCCACAAGGTTTTGTTGTGGGTGCAGATTTTCCCGAAAGGGAAATAGAAGAGCCAATTTTTGAGAGCTCTTCGGGCCATTGGAAGAAGAACGATTCTATGTGCATGGACTTCCGACCTGTGGGTTGGGAGGGCTGCGTCAGGTGTGGTATCAGAGCCTGATTCTTGTTTGTATATTTCAAACAAGAAAGGCAAGAAAGAAATCTCATCCATGCCATTGAGAAGACGAGACAGACAAACACCCGATGCACCAGAGGAAAGGGAAATGCCAGAAGAAAGGGGTAGGCAGGTATAAAACCCATCCATGGAAAGGGAGATGCATCACATCCGGACTAGACTTGTGGACATGGAAATAAAACAAAGGCACAGAGCTGATGTTGAAGATATCAGTGAGTTCGAAAGCGAAGATGAAGCTGGACATGGAGAAGAAGATGTCACAGCAGAAGATTCAGCAAATGAACACTTGATTTGAGCTGTTGCAAGAATGAGTGCTAGAGAAAAAATGGGCATTCCATTTTATGAGGGAAACTTGGATGTAGAAGAGCTTCTAGACTGGATTAGAGCTTTGGACACATATTTTGACTATGAAGATGTCAAAGAAGACAAGAAGGTCAAACATGTTGTCACAGGACTTAAAGGACATGCAGCATTGTGGTGGGATGAGCTACAAGATGACAGACGCTGCCAAGGTAAGCAGAAAATTAAGCGTTGGGACAGGATGATTGCAAAGATGAAGGCAAAATTTATTCCCAAGGATTATCAAATTACTCTGTTTAGGAGAATGCAAAACCTGAGACAGAAACTGATGACAGTAAAGGAGTACACTGAAGAGTTCTACAGGCTGAACATGAGAGCAGGTCATCGTGAAAGCAATGATGAAAAGGTTGCCAGGTATATGAATGGCCTGAGATACAAAATTCAGGATGAGATGAGCATGATGACCATCCGAACGGTGGAAGATGCGTATCAAATGGCTCTGAAGGCTGAAGAGAAGCTGAGCCAAAAACAAGGTCAAAGAGGCTAAGGCAGAAGTCAGCCCAGAGGCAAATCAGTCGTCCAAGATAGAGGTCAGAAGCCTAAGGAAGAATGGAAGAAACCTCAAGCTCAGATTGAGAGAGGTGGAAGCTCACATAGAAGGCAGTATGGCGAGCAGAGAGGGTAGTATGCTGAATAGAGAGGATAGTATTTTGATAACAACATTTTTCCTCATACTAGAGGTAGAGGAAGAGGCAGAGGTGGAGTGATAAAATGCTTCATGTGCGGAAAGGTCGGACACAAGTCTTATAAATGTCCAGACAAGAAGAAAGAGGAAGGAGAGACTCACATTGCCGAAGAACAAAGGTGAAATGTTGAGGTAGAGGATACTGAAGGTGGAAGATCGCCGATGATGCGAAAATCTCTTTTGACACCAGAGAAGGAGGTGGAGAGTTCAATCCAAAGAAACAGACTTTTTCAGACTACGTGCAAAACCAAAGACTGGAAATGCAAAGTTATTGTAGACAGTGGTAGCATGGATAATCTCATTTCTACAGAGATGGTAGAAAAGCTGGAGATAGAGACGATTGATCATCCAAGCCCATACAGAGTTTCGTGGTTGCAAAAAGGACATCAGGTAAATGTCACTAAACAATGTTTAGTTGAATTTAAAATAGGTGGATATAGAGATGAAATACTCTGTGATGTTATTCCTATGGATGTTTGTCATCTATTGTTGGGTAGACCATGGAAATATGACAGGAATGTGATTCAGGACGGGAGAATGAACACATACACCCTAGAGAAGAATGGGAGAACTCATATGTTGTTATCGATTAAGGATAAAGAGGTGAAGATTGAAGTAAGTAACATTGTACTTCTCATGAGTGGGAAGGAACTTCTTACATAGGTTAAGAAGAAGGAGGAACCGCAATTCATTGTGGTCAGGAAGCCTAAAATTGTTTTAACCAGTACAAGGGTAAATGATTTACCAGAAGAGGTTCAGAAACTATTGGAAGAGTTTGCTGACATAGTAGTGGACGAACTACCTCGTTCGTTGCCACCGATCAGAAGTGTGAGTCATCACATTGATCTCATACCAGGAGCTAGTTTTCCAAACAAAGAAGCTACAAATTGACACAGCAGGAGAATGAAGAGGTCAAAAGACAAGTCTAGGATTTGTTGGACAAAGGTTTGATCATAGAAAGCTTGAGTCCATGTGTTGTTCCAATAGTACTCAGTCCGAAGAAAGACAGAGGCTAGAGGATGTGTACTGACTCGAGGGAAATCAACAAAATAACCATCAGGTACAGATTTCCATTGCCAAGGATGGATGATCTGATGGATTTCTTGAGTGGGGAAATTTTTTTTTCGAAGATTGACTTGAAGAGTGGTTATCATCAGATTCGCAGGAGAGAAGGAGATGAATGGAAGACAGCATTCAAAACCAATGAAGGGTTATACGAATGGATTGTCATGCTGTTTGGTTTAACAAATGTGTCGAGTACTTTCATGAAATTGATGAATGAAGTCCTGAAGGATTTCATCAGAAAATTTGTCATTGTGTACCTTGATGACATATTGATTTTCAGTAAAACAAAGGCAGAGCATCTAAAACATTTGGCTACAGTGATGAAGAGGTTATAGCAAGAGAAGTTGTTGATAAACATGAATAAGTCCTCATTCATGAAGATAGAGCTCATTTATTTGGGGTTCGTTATTTTTGCAGATAAATTGAGGATGGATCCAGATAAGGTGGATGTAATCAAGAATTGGCCATCACCAAAGAATATCTTTGAAGTTCGAAGTTTTCACGGATTGGCTAGTTTCTACCGAAAATTCATTAGGAATTTTAGTGGAATTAGTGCACTGATGATGGACACAGTGAAGAAGAGACACAAATCTTTTCACTGGACAGAAGAAGCTGAGAAAAGTTTCAAATTGCTGAAGAGGAAAATCACGGAACAACCAATTTTGGTGTTGCCTGATTTCCAAAAGACATTTCAAGTGAAATGCGATGCAAGTGGATTTGCAATAGGGGCAGTCTTGAGTCAAGAAGACAGGCCAATAGCATATTTCAGTGAGAAGCTAAATGAAGCCAAGATGAAATACTCCACATATGACAAGGAGTTTTATGCTATCATTCAGGCATTGAAAAAATGGAGGCATTATTTAATTCCTAAAGAGTTTGTCTTATACAGCGATAATCATGCACTGCAATTTGTGACTCAACAGAAAAAGTTGAATCAAAGACATGTCAAATGGGTTGAATACATGCAAAATTTCACTTTTGTGATTAAACATATTTCTGGTACTGCCAACAAAGTTGTTGATTCTTTGAGCAGGAAGTGTTTGCTATTGCACGAGTTCAGATTCAAAACATTGGGTTTTGATGATATCAGGAACATGTACGCAGATGATTTAAATTTTAAAGAGGCATATGAAGCAGCTGGGAATCCAATTCTCAGGGATAGAAGCCAGTGGGTTGAATACATGATCCAGAATGGATTTTTGTTTAAAGATAATCAGTTTTGTATTCCAAAATGCTCCATGAGGGAGAATTTGCTGAAGGAGAAACATAGTGGGGGATTGGCCGGACATTTCGGTCATGATAAGATGTTTGAAAAGTTGAATGAGTCATATTATTGGCCAGGAATGAGAGTAGACATCAAAATATTTGTGGACAGATGCAGAATTTGTCATCATTCGAAGGGAAAGAGGCAGAACGCAGGTTTTTATCAACCATTGCCCATACCTGAGAGGCCGTGGGATGTAGTCAGCATGGACTTCATATTGGGGTTTCCAAGAACACAAATAGGGTTCGAATCAATCTTTGTGGTGGTGGATAGATTTTCCAAAATGGAACATTTCATTCCATGTCAGAAAACCAGTGAAGCAACTCACATTGTGACCTGTTTTTCAACGAAGTCATTCGACTTCACGGCTTACCCAGGACTATAGCTTCGGATTGAGACACGAAGTTTGTAGGACACTTCTGGAGAACCTTATGGAAGAAGTTGGGAACAAACTTTTCATTTAGTTCAGCTTATCATCCTTAGACGGATGGACAAACAGAAGTTGTGAACAAAAGTCTAGGAGACTTGCTGAGGAGCTTGGTGACAGAACACCACAGCCAGTGGGACAACATATTACCACAGGCCAAGTTTTCTTATAATGACTCGCTTAATAGGAGCACAGGACAGATTCTATTTCATATTGTCTATGGCATGCAGCCAAGAGGAGTTTCTGAGCTGAGGGATTCAGAACAAATTGCGACTAGGAGCACTAGTGCAGAAGATTTCTCAGAGGCAATGAAAGAACTTCATAGCCAGGTAAAGGAACGATTGCAACATTCAAGCCAAGAATATAAATGCAGGGAAGATAAACGCAAGAGAGAACTTCAGTTTGAATTTGGCGATTTTATCCTTGCACATTTGAGAAAGGAAAGGTTGTCGAGAGGAACATATAATAAACTGAAAATGAAGAAAATCGGACTATGCAAGGTCTTGAAGAAATTTGGGGCGAATTCATATGAAATTGAATTACCTGATGGGATCATAATTTCTCCAATATTCAATATCTCATATTTGTACCCTTATAAAACTGAGGAAGCAGGGACAGGTAATGAAAAGCCAGAGATTCAGTGGACAAAACAAATGCCAGTTGCAAAAAAGTTGCAGATGGAGCGCATACTGGACAAAAGGGTTGGTTTGAGGACCAGGTGAAAGCAATACTTTGAATACTTGGTGTTAGGCCCACATATTGCACCTTTTTTCCCATACTTTTTGCCATTGTTATACCCTTCATCACTTGTATTTAGACTTATACTATCATTCCACCTGATCATTCCAAGGTACACAACGTCCTTTCTCATTACTACACGTTTAATTTGTTTTGCATGGTATTTTACATCACTCTCGTACTTAACCATTGATTAGAAGTACATAAGTGTCCATATTTGCAGAATAGTATTCAAGACTGATGCTGAAACACGGAAGCTGCTACACAGTCCATGCTGAAACACAAAAGCTACTACACAATCCAACACGGAGATGCTACACAGTTCGAGGATGCATATGCCGAAACACGAAGCAGCTACATGGTTCGAGGATGCAGATGCTGAAACACGGAGCTGTCACTCAGTTCTGAAACACAGATGCTGAGACAC
>JZKD02S1878524.1:232897-244294 GCA_000966675.3 Picea glauca
TATTTATTACTGCTCATTTTTGGATAATAATTCTACATTGATATAACATTTGAAGAAAAAGGATTATAATTACGTTATTACTGATTCACCCCCCCTCTCAGTAATCCAACACTAATGTGTCTCATGTGCAGGAATTGATATTTTATAATCCCTAATAAGATTTTTTGTGATATGCTCACCCTTGAAGCACCCTTTTTTTGTTGTGATAAACTTCAATGGATCTAATCATTGGAGGGGGATTCTACCCCCCTCCAAATAATTAGTCTTTGGCATTTCATTCCTTGGTTTATGCAATAAAAAAAACACCAAGTCTTAGACATCAAGGATTGTTAAAAGAATGGAAAATGTCCTTGAAGTTACTCTCCCAACAGTCTTTTCAAGGCACATGGTCCTTTCTCTTTTAGAGTGTGGTTTAATTGGACAGTTCACTGACATCTAGTTGTCTCCCAGGGCTAGGGAAACTTGGATTCAATGAAACTAGGAAGTGTTGATTAAAGGGAAATTGACCCACTATTTTTGTGGAAGGGGCTTCTACACTTTCCTGTTCTAAACCAAGGAAGACAGGTACTTATTCTTCATGAACGAACCTTACTTCTTTAGCTCATGTGGCATATACCCTAATTCCAAAACTCCATATTTCAACCTTGAACATCCCTTATGCAGTTCTTGTATGAATTTGTCTTCCTCACCTACCTCCCCACTGTTGGAATGATGATTCTCTACATTGCATAGGGAACTCTCATGGATGTTATCTTAACAAGGCTATTCCAAGGGATGACATGTTTTCCTATGCAAGGATATGTGTAGAGGTAGACCTATAAAAAGAGATTCCAGAGGCTATCCTCTCAACCCCAGACCACTGGAAGCACGAGAAACCCTTGGACTATGAACAACTTCCCTTCAAGTGCAATTATTTCCATGAATATGGACATTTCACAATAGAATGTAAGAACAATGATTAAAAGACTCTTCTAGTTGTTGAAAAAGAAGACCAACAGTAGGTAGTTAGGAGAAAAATGAATCTTAAATAGCTTGTTATTGCTCAACCATTCAAATCGAATCCATCATATTTTGGGCCAACAACCCCTTTTGGATCCTAGAAAATGCCATCATTTATGCAGTCGTTAGTGATTCTCTCTAGTCAAATTAATGAAATGGTCTAGAAATAACCAAAGAATCCAAAAGAAGTATCTTCACCCTCCTAGGTGAATAGGTTCAAAGTTCTCTCTCAAGAGGAACCAACTCCTCTTTTATATATTTTAGTTTTTGCAAGTTTATATCATGTAGTCCCAGATCCCCACATCTCAAAAGCTCAAAAGAAAAACCCAAAATTATATATTCAAGTGGACAACAAGGAATCTCAACCAAAAAGGTAGGAATAATTAGAGCACCCCACTGAAAAATGTTCCATTTATTCATGTATGAACTCCATAAAGAAAACCCTATATGGAGGAAGAAGAAAAGGAGGAGGATGATAATGAAGAAATATTACCCAAGAAGCTTGGTTAGAAATCATCTACAGACAAACAAAAGGAAGCCTCAAATAGAGATAAGGCCTTGGGAACCCAGTCTACTATGGAAAATACCCTCTCCCTTGGATTTATAATAATCAATAATCTTAGAGCTTCAAATCCATCTCATGGCAGATTCCAAAAACCCCAAGGTAAGTATTAATATCATCTCCCATAATTGTAGAGGATTACAGAGTCAATATAAGGAGGAAGCTTAGAGGGATCTTATTAAGGTCAAAAAGGCCTTCATCCTTCTACTCTAAGAGACAAATATGGAGCTTCTAAAGCCATTTTGACATGTAAGAAGAAATGGTGTATCTATGAAGGTTTAACATCAAGCTCACGTGGTGTCTCTAGAAGTTTATGTACAATATGGAATAACTCTTTTTTGCAGCTTGTTTTTTCTCATCAAACCAAGCATTGGATACTCTAGAGGTTTATGTACAATCTAGAATAATTCTCTTTTGCAACTTGTTTTTTCTTATCAAACCAAGCATTGGATACTCACCAACTTTATTCATCTTCAATCAAGGAAGAGATTTAACCTTTTCAATGTTTACATGTCATTAGCCTACAAAGAAAACGAAATTTGTTGGAAATATCTTTTATCTCTAAGGAACTCAAAACAGTCTCAATACAGTATAGTAGGTGGGGATTTTAATGTAACCTTGAATAATAAGGAGAAAAGAGGAGGGAGCATTGTTAGGGATTTATTTAGGGAAAAGCTAGAGGATATGATATATGAATGGGATCTAGTGGAAATCAAACCAAGTAAAGGAAAATTTACTTGGTCAAACAAAATAATTGGGTCTAAGCGCATTGCATCTCAACTGGATAGATTCTTAGTTCATAATGATCTTCTTCTTCAGGATTATCTTATAGCATCTAATATTTTTCCCTCAACTGATTCAAACCATAAACCTATTATGTTGATCATGAAGGAATCACCTTATTTTGGGCCTCTTCCTTTCAGGTTCAATCCCTTGTGGTTGCAAGACTCAAAAGATATGGATGTTATCTTTGAGGCATGGTGCACTTGGATAAATGGATACCCTATTCATATTTGGGAAAAAAAACTCATAGCAATGAAGCTTTCTCTTAAGAGGCCCCTGGGTCTGCCCCTGCCCCAACAATTGGTATTAAAGTCGGTTCCTTTAGAACAATCTAATAACTGGAAGGTGAATCCCTACAATACAAATGGATAAAAATAAAGGATTTTCCACAAACAATGCTCCATTTTTTGATGGATCAGATTGTGTTTTCTGGAGCATAAGAATGAAAACCTATTTGATTTCACTCGGGTTTGATGTTTGGAGTGCAGTTGAAAATGGTTACACAACCCCAAAAAATCCACATGTAGGTACAGCTGGAAAGAGGCTCAGTGAAAATATTTCTAAGGCCGATAATGCAATTTTATGTGGTCTGGAAAAATCAGTATTTGTCAAAGTCATGCATTGTCAGCCAACAAAAGAGATATGGGACAAGTTACAGAAAATATATGAAGGGGATGACAAGGTCAAGAAAGTAAAATTACAAACCCATAGATGACAATTTGAGACCCTCAAGATGAATGTAGAGGAGAGTATCACAACCTATTTTATTTGTTTGGATGAGATTTTCAACACTATTAGAGGATTCGATGAAGAAATTAAAGAAACTGTCACTGTGAAAAAATTGCTTAGAGCACTTCCTTCAATATTTTATCCCAAGATATTTCCCATTGAAGAATTAAAGGACCTAGACAATATGACAATAGATGAGTTGCATGGAATCCTCACTGGATATGAGATGAGGATAGAACATAATGAGCTAGCAAAGTCGTCAAGAAAGGAAGCATCCTTCAAATCATAAAAAAAAGATAAAGATAAAAAATGAAAAATGAATGACAACTTAGACAGTGAATCATATGTTGAAGAAGCTAACTTTGTCAGAAAACTCAAGAGAGGATTAGGAAAATACAAAGGTAAGATTCCCTTTAAATTTTTTAACTGTGGATAAGTAGAACACTTTGCTGATAAATTTCCCTATGCAAAGAGTAGAAATAACAAGGAAAAAGAAGATTTTGGTTTCAAAAAATACAAGAAGGACGAGATTAAAAAGAGGAGAAAATTCTACAGAAAAAAGAAGAATATATATACCAAAGAGGACAAGAGAGATTCATATGATAGTGACAATGAAACATAGGAGATTATCTTCATGGGTCTAGAAACACAGGAAGATGTCCTAGAAAATAAAGACACAAATTCAATAGAAGAAGACAATATTGAGATTGATGTAGAAGTAGATCTTGAAGAAGAACTCATTAATGCCTTAGAATAAATATACAGACTCAAAGAAAAGAATAGAAAGAATAAAAAGGAATTGAAAAAATATGAAGAGGAGGAACATGATATTGAAGAAGCAGAGAAGATAGTTATCATCCTGAAGACTCAATTAGAATTGGTAAAGGGGATATAAGAAGCGGTGAGGAGTCAACTAAAATAAAAGGAAGAAAATTGTGAAAAGCTAAAGGTTGAAATTGTTTCCTTAAGAAAGGAACTAGAGAAAACAATTGATCATTTGAATAGAAGCTTGAAGTTTGGAAAGAGCACATAAATATTAGATAATATACTTAGTTATCGAAGGTCTCCATTCATCAAGATAGGTCTTGGTTATGACTACAATAAGAAAAACCCTGAAGAAGATGTAAGATCTAAGTCACCAACAAAGGAAATAGAGGAGAAGTCTAAAAGCTATGCAAATATCCTTAAAGGTCCCAACAACTAAGAAAGAAATCATGACCAACAAAAGATTGATTTTTCACTCAAGAAAGATAAGAACAAGTTTAGAAGAGTTTCTCCATCAAGAATACCCTTTGCAACCAGGTATAAAAATATTTTTCTTGGCTATTGTTTTTCTTGCAAAACTTTTGGTCATAAGGAAATAGATTGCAAAGATTATGGAGGAAATAATTATATGAGAAATAGAGGTAGAATCTCTCACAAGAACTACAAGGATATCAAGACTAGAGGTTTTCATGGGCCTATTGATAGAAACTACAATCCATTTGCTCCTCTACATTACAATGTTAAATGTTGCAAATGCAATAACTATGGACACATAGCATGAAATTGTAGAAGCAACATGATAGAATATTCTAGACAAGGATACAACAAGGTATGGAAGAGAAAACAAGAAAAATAAAATAAGGAAGAATATGAACTACCTTGGTATGCACAAAGAAAAGAACATAATGCTATCACAAAACAAAAGAAAGATACTAGAAAAGTTTGGAAGAGGAAACAATAACAAGAAGAAAGTACACCCATGCCAATGTAGATTGCAATCCTAGCACAAAATGAATGCTCAAGTCACATAACCAGTGGAATTTTTTTTGTAAAAGGTATGACTAGGAAAATGATTTCAAGAAGAGATGGGGCAGTTTCTCTTAATGTTAATCAAACCAAGGTAGAAAATAAACATCCTAAAAACATGTCCGATGAGAACTTGATGAAGAAGGAAGAAGAAGATGATAATTCAGAGGACAAGGAGATACTATTGAAAATAATGGGACATGCAGGAGAAGACTATGAAGTTGATAGTGAATTTGATGTAAAGGAAAAGGAACTAGTATTAAGTGACATAAGAAGAATGTTGATAAGAAAAAGAAGACAATGATTGCAACCAATTTAAGCAATCACAAAATCATATGTCAAAGAGATACTTCAAGCATAAAAAGTTGATCAACCGAGTAAAGAAGCCAACAAGATTAAGGATAGTCCATGGAGGTATGGCAGAGTGAGTTTCATAAAAAAAAATCAGTTATAATGAAGAGTCGCATATGATAAAGTAGATAAAAAGAGGAAGACTCCCAAGACACAAGCCTATGAAAAGGTTTATAAAGCATGTGTACTAATACACGTAGGAGAAGCATAAACCACTAAGATCAATAGACTTAGAAAATATGAAGAAGAGGAAGCTCCATGCTCCCAAAGAAATTAAAGAATATGAAACCATTGATGAACTTGTTATGAGTCTTGGGAAAGATAAGAGCTTGAAGGAATACTAGAGTTGCTTGAAAAATATATTAGCATGATGAAAATCAAAATTTGGAAGAGCCCTTTAGAAGCTATGAAGAAATACAACAACTTGAAGAATCAAAGCACATGGAGATGTGATAATTTTCAAAAAGGGAGACTCACATAATGGAAGGCAAGACCCAAAATTATAAAGAATTTATCATGACAAGTAGAGATATGACTCTTCTTGGAAGAAAAATATAGTTGAGAAACAAAGATGCAATATTGATATCTGGATATGTTGATATTTTCCATAGGATTTTATTGTATGAAGTGACTTGCTATGTCAAAGGATATTAATGAAGATGATTTTTCGAAAAGGAGCGTACATAAAAAGAACAATGATATGATGAAAGTTTCATGGAGAAGCACAAGCTCAGGGGGAGCTGCAGAAAAGACAAGAAGGTTTTAGGTTGCTAAGAAGGAAATCAAGAATACAATGTAAGTGGGTGTTGTAGAACAGAGAAAAAAGAGTAAAATGTAAGGGGGATAAAATCCCTTTGCTATTGATGTCAAAAGGGGAGAGTATAGAGAAAGGGGGAGATTTACATAAAGAGAGATGTGCAAGAAGCAGAGGAATACCAAAATAACTAAGTGTTTCCATCAATGACAAAGGGGGAGTTTTTTGGAAATAGTATTTTCATTGATGTCAAAGGCAGAAAAAACTATAGCAATCATGTTTTCATTAATTTCATAGGCAGGGGGAGATTACTAAACCCAAAGAGAATCGAACCAGATAAAGGAAGACGCTACAAATCAAACTAGAGGAAGAAGAAAATGTTTCTATGTGAATGAACTTTTGTGTAACAAATAAATAGGCTAAGAACGAAAGTATTAAGCATGCGCCAAAGTCAAGACAAATGTGAACGATTAACCTAATAAAAATTGAGTTGCATAACAATGATGAGAAATGGCAATTGGATGTTGGATGAATAGAGAAACGAGACTTAGAACAATCAATCTAGAAGCCAAAAAAATGACCCTGCAAATGACAGGTCCAAGGATCGAACTAGAACCAATAACACAAATCCATGGATAGACAGAGGAAATGAATAACATCCCTATGCATTGTTGAGTTTCTGCGAGATATTTCTCTCGATCATAAATAGTTCATGACAGGTCTCCAAGGGTTGTGGTCAAGCGTGATGATGATTTCTTGATGAAGTGTCGACACCTTGAGTTAAAATGCAGGTTGAAGGATGAGAGCTAAAGTCTGAGAATGCAGAGGATGCATAGGCAGGTGTGGAAAGTCTAAACGAGGTCTAGGTGGCTCAAACGAAGCAAATAAATATCCCACATTTATTAGGAAACTCGATTTCAATGAGTTTATAAAGAAAAGGTGAAGTTACATAGTTTAAATGAGAACAGGCAAGTATGGAACCTCGCACAAGGAATTAACTTTTCTTGTGAATAACTATGAACCTAGAGAAGGTTAAATCCTAACCGTTCATATCCATAGATTTATGGTCAAGATCAAAATATTAGGGTCTAATACTCGATGCCATCTTAGGTGCCAATTCAGATCCATGTGGAGTCCAAGTTATTTGTCACGTAAGCAACCAATACAGTATGGAAATCCACGTAGATGCCATGTGTTAGGACACATATTGATGCCACATCATGCAGTATATGTGTATAAGAAGCTCACAAGGAATCCACCTCATCTGTAACATCAACAAAATAGATCTCAAAAATCGATTAAATATGAATTGTCATGGAGCAACGAAGAATCATGAGTATGTGAAGAAATGATGAAGTCAGCACGAACTCGCGGACCCGTAGTAGGATATCGAAAAATAAAATAATTTTCAAGAAGGAATCGTTTGGACGGGCGATGTCATCGATATAGACAAGAGAAGAACAGATATTTCATGCAGATTTCAGTGAGATCTCGAAAATCGACTAAGTGTCAAGACATTGTGGAGCCCGGTGAGAGATTGGAAATTTACTAAGTATCAAAACAAGTGAAGTTACCATAGAGCGTGGTGAGAGCTTGAAATTTGACTAAGTGTAAAAAATGAATAAGTTGGATGGATGGATGGAGTCTACAAGTGAAGAACAGAGATGTCTCACGGAGCATGGTGAGACTTCGAAAAATTATTAAGTATGAGGAATTGGTCGGATGCAGTGAGACTTCGAAAAAAAAGGGGGTTTATAATTATGGGTGAAAAATGAGTGAGATAGAACACGAAGGTGTATTCTAGAGGCTGTGAAATTTTGAATACAAATACCTTAGAACCATGGTGAAATACTTGGAAATGATTCTAAGTATAGGTGAAAAATAAGTGTGATGGAAGTCGAGCATCTAGTATGGAGGCCATGAAAGATTGAACGATGGACTTAGATCCACGGTAGAAGAAGTGATGCTTTAAACCAATCAACGATCGATATCTACCCATGGACCTAATCCAATGGATTTTGAGTGACGAGGTTGTGCTATGAGATCCAATGACCAGTGAATGACATTAACGACTGGGATTTAATTGAGAAGATGATCAAACAATGACTCTACATTGTGGTTGCATAGTATGTTCTAGAAAATAGTAAACATGTTAAGTTTTAAGCTATTATTAGGTTTCTTTTCAATTTACTAGATAACCATAGCATAGATAGGATCACTGAGAGAAACACAATCACAAGATACACAAAATTTATCCTGGGAAACCCTCATGGGAGAGAAAACCGAGCAAAAACTTCTTTAATATAGATAGTCAATACAATGGCAAGACAATAAACGAAAACACTAGATAATATCCAACACTGAGCAATGTGCCTCTCTCTTCCTTCTTCTCCCAACTACAGCTACCAAACTTGTGCACTAGATGAGAGAATGAGTGAGTGAGATAATGAGGTGTTGGCTTCCTTTATTTATACAAACTGCCAGGTGCTAGAAAGGTGTCTCTTCATTGGGCAGGGCTGAGTTGTCTTCTTAGTGGTTAAAACCACTTTAATTATCCTGGGGACCAACTTCTCAATTTGCACAATATATTTAGGGTTTGACCAATCGACAAAAGGGGATTTGGTCAATTACAATGCCTGACATGATCAATCCACAAAAGGGGATTGATATAATGAATAAAAACTCAATAATAAATAGAATACTCTTTGTAGTTACAATATTTCAACACTCACCATTAACAAGAAGGGTATTCTACAACATCATCAAGAGAGAGAGAGGGCAACAATCATCAACAACATCTGGAACATTGACTGGCATATCTATAAATCATCAAAAAAAAATTCTCATCATCAATATCATCATCCACAGCAGGGATATGGAATGGAATCATCATCATCTACATCAACATGGATTAGTATAACAATAATACATCATCATCATCAATAACAACACAAATTAGATACAACATCAACACCAAAAATATCACATCACGAAGGTTGGAGCATCATCAACATCAGCACTAGGCTGGAAATCTTCAGCACAAAGCTGGAATCTCAACAACATCAGCATGAAGCTGGAAATATTCAGCATGAGGTTGGCATCACAAAAACATCAACATGAAGCTGGAAATATTCAGCATGAGGCTGGCATCACAAAAACATTAGCACGAAGATGGAAATCTTCAGCACGAGGTTGGCATCACAACAACATCAACACGAAGCTAAAAATGTTCAGCACAAGGCTAGCATCACAACAACATCAACACGAAGCTGAAAATTTTCAACATGAAGCTGGCATCTCAACAACATCAATACGAAGCTGTAAATCTTCAGCATGAGGCTAGCATCACAACAACATCAACATGAAGCTGGAAATCTTCAGCACAAGGCTGGCATCAACACTACTCCCCCTTTCGAGGGAGGTCCTTTTGGAATACACCAATATTATCTCGAAAGTGCTCAAACTTTACATGAGACAAAGGCTTGGTAAACACATCTGCAATCTATTCATTTGTGCTAACATATTGGAGCTTTATGGATCCTCTCTACACCATATCACAAATGTAATGATATTGGATTTCTATGTGTTTTGACTTTTCATGGAACACGAGGTTCTTTGTCATCTTTATGCAACTCTGGATATCACATAGAATCATGGTTTCTTCCATCTTCATATCGAATAGACTTGTCAACAACTTTCGAAGCCATATGGCTTCACAATTGGAGAACATGTAGAAATGTATTCTGCTTCTGTCGTGTCGACAGAAATATGTGATTGCTTCCTACTCTTCCATGAGATCATGGTTGACCCCAAATTGAAACAACATCCTGAAGTGTTCTTTCTGTCATATTTTTTCATTCAACGTGCATTTTCTGTCGTTCACTGATTCTCTTCAAGTCTGGACACGGTCTGCATGAAATTTAGCGAATCCATTACTCACCGCTCAACATAATTTTTGTGACATTTTCTTTCATTGATCATACCATTCTCTGTTAAATATGGAATTAATTTTCAATCAATTTGTACACGTAAAACTCTCCCACAAAAGACTCACATTTGCTTCATTTTATAATTTAAAATTATAACATTTATTTTGAAATTTCTCCTTATTAGTAATTTGTAAAAATATTAAAATTTGTGAATCCCATCACACACACTTTGTCAAGTATCGGCTTATAATTTGATATTAACATGATTATCTAGAAAAATAAAAGGGTTTATTTAAAGGTAATATTTAAATTTAAGCCATATTTAATTAGAAAACTTCATAAATGACAAGATCTTCATTAAAACATTTATTGAAAACATAAAACATTTTGTAGTTTTATTGTTTGTCTTTTTAACTTTAAACTGGTTAGGTTTAGGTCTTGACCATAACTCCACATTTTGATGGATTTTGTCAACCTTGAAAAACTTTGAGTCTTCCTAAAGTTTTTTTTGCATTGATTGAGTTTGTTGAGGTTGTGTTTTTTAAAAACAACATCAAGATCATTTTTCTAAAGGTAAGGATTTGCGTGCTAACAAACCTATTGAGTTGGTATATAGTGATATTATGTCATTTCTGACTCCTCCATTTTTAGAGCTAAGTATCCATTCACTTTTATTGATTCTTCTCACATCGGTCTTGGGTGTACTTTCTTAAGTATAAGAGCAAGGTCTTTGTTGTTTTTAATACCTTCAATTAAGGCTTTTGTTGAGAAGAAGTTATCTCTTTCTATTAAAAAAATACGTAGATAAGTTGGGGGCGAATATGTCAATCAGGGATTCAAAGATTTTTTAAGAGAACATGGCATTCAACATTAGCACTATGTTCTCTATACCCCTCAACAAAATGGCATTGTTGAAAGAAAGTCTATCAATTAGGCATTAAAATACTTTTTTGGAGAACATGGCATTGAACATCAACACTCTATTCCTTACAACCCTCACTAAAATAACATTTCTGAAAAAATAACTAGACATTGAAAGGCATCACTAATTACATGATTTAATCCAAGAACATGGTGTTGATTAAGGTTGGTTGTCATTGATGTCAACCCTTGAAGAAAGCCTCGTAGAACAAAGGTTTGGGTAATGGACCCAATATTGTTTGATGTAAATATGACTCATTATTATATTTTCATGGTTTATAAGAAGTAAATGTGGATGTAACTCCAAAGTGGTCCCCTTATGGTGAAAGACCCCACGGGAAGATGCTTTGTGGAGTAAGAGAACCCATGATTAATTGTGGAATAATGAGATGAAGGAAAGTGAACTTGTCAGGGAAAATATCCTAGATGGATAGTGCTTGTCATGGCATTTCTGGTGGTATGCAGAACGTCACATAATTCCTCACAGTTAGAGAGTTATGGCCATGAGAAGTTGGAGACCCCAGGTTTGGGTAATGGACCCAAGTTTGTTTGATGGGTAATGGTATGAGTTATGATAT